>JAOWBC010001592.1:2762669-2789006 GCA_028566105.1 Hypoplectrus providencianus
ATAGATAGATAGATAGATAGATAGATAGATAGATAGATAGATAGATAGATAGATAGATAGATAGATAGATAGATGATCCTGCCCTGTTCTCTAATCCTGTAGCCTAACTAAGTAGGAGCTGGATGGAATCTGACAGATGGATTATGGGGTGATTATTTATGGAGACTTTTTAATTAAAAGAAAAACTGCTTATTAGGAATCCTCACTTCCCTCATTAATAGCAGGCAGAGGAAGAGTCTGTGTTGTTGGAGGGTTGTCGGGGAGCACTAATGAGAAGGTGGTGGTCGTGGGGGGTGGGGGCAAGTTAGGAAAGAAGGAGGGATATGAGACTGTGGTTGGAGAGATGGTCAGAGATAACACATGGATAAAACGCAGTTTGGGAGTATATAAGGAGCTCTCAGTCAATGCTAATGGTTCAAACCGAGCAGACACTGCCTTGTACAATCCCAATCCCTGAAAAGTTCTGATGCTGTCTGAAATATAAGTTTAAAAGAAAGGAATAAATGTTGTTTCCTTTGTGACGTCTATTCATTTGAAAACTGTACGAAGGCAATATATTCATTAAATTCTGAATGTAATTCTGTTTTTATTGAAGTTTAAGATATCATCCCAAATGTTGGAATCGTGGTTGTATGGGAAATTGCTCAACTTTAACCCTGCGCTGATTTTGAGCTTGGCTCCTGCGCTAAGCAATGTTTTTTAGCATAACTGCTCATTATTTTGGTTTAGAAAATGTATAATCGTTTAAGTCCAGTCTTACCAATTTTTTCCTCATCCTTGTCTCCAGCTGCAGACAGCTGTTGTATACTCCTACACCTATCCATCACCAAATGGCAGATAGACAAATTAAGCATAGTAAACTTACTGGAGCATGTAGAGCCAGAAACAGAACAATATGATACTGACTACTGGAACACACCAAGGGAATGAAAGCCTCCATTGCTATAGTATTCAAGTTTACATTTTTTATTTCCCAAATTATAAATATTACCACTGCTAGCAAAGGAAAAGTGTGTTTGATTATGTTTAAAGCCATTTTAATTTCATTTTTTTGGAGTAATGAATTGCTACATTTTTATATTTCATCAATTCTACGAATGTCAAGGGTTCACACCCAGATGTTTGTGTCTGCCTCTGTATAGGCGACAAAAGCGTAGTGGTAAAAGTGATTTAGAGATTGGTTTTATTTATATGTTTTTAGTAAAGTTATGTTTTGTCATGATTCAGGTCACTCTAGAGCTCCTCTGGATCAAATCAAGTCTTGATCCATTCCTTAACAATCTTAATGATCTTAATAAAGTCCCTGCGGGAAAAGTCAAAAACCGTTGAATTAATACGTCTCTGTAAATGGAATTATTAAAAACAGAAATTCTGTCTGAAAACTACAACATGTTACCAATGATGTTCAGTACAAAAACTGTTTTTGCGACCTGTCAGATAACTTCATTAACATTTCCCTAGAATATTAACAGATTCTTTTCCCTTCAAACTATTTTTGCAGTTGCAGGTTACTTGGTCTTGTGTTATATGATGATTCTCTTGTTTCTACATTCCACTGTTTTACTGTAAGTAGATCTTTAAAAAACATTATTGCATTATTCCATGATTTGAAATGCAAATAAAATGTAGCTTCCAAAATTAAGTTGAAAAAGTGAGAAGAAAGAGGGCAACATTTGTCATTTGTAACATCATCATCATCATCATCATCATCATCATCATCATCATGGCCATCATCATCAGTAATACTGTGGTGAATGAGTCTGAGACAAACGCTGTCTGTGGAGAAAGCTCTCGTGTGGATCACATCATGAAAGGGAAAATATTACACTTTGAAAAATGACAAACCAATGGAGCATGAAAGCATGCATTGCCAAACAGCAATTACAGTTTCCTCCCACAGCCCCTGCAGAGAAACTTCACACAGCGCACATCCACCACGCCTGTGTATGAGAAGCATCATGAATTAACCAGCAGCCATACTGATCCGAACTCAGCTGACAGAGGACAGCACAGTCCAGCTGATCCACGTTGCGGTGTCCACCTGATGTGTACCCTGAGGTAAACCCTGCTGTTTTGAATAAGGTATTTGAATTTGAATGCAGTTGTTGTGCCTGAGTCCAAAAAAAGTCTTCCATGCCGGCCATACAAGCTCTAGAAAACAACTAAATGCCCTGAGGGGGGTTGGGGTCACGCTACACACACACACGCACACACACACAGACACACACAGATGAACCAGTGGCGAGCCCTGCTACTGGAACTCTCATATTGTCTCAGTCCAACAATGCAGCAGCTGGCACAAACAGGGAGCTATTTAACAGCCACCAATTGATGCTATGCCACCAGGTGCTACTGTGTGCCTTTCCCATCCTCATTTTATGCATCAGCAGAATTTCGTTTGCCTTTATTTTCATAGCTCAAATGCTGGAAAACAGGAGGAGGAGGGGCGGGTACCATAAACCCTGATATTTACACCCAGCTCCTGAAATGGGGCAGCATGAAAGATGTCATATTGCACTTTCACACACGGCACATATGGACGGACACCCCATATCCTGCCGGGTCTCACTGTGCACATAGAGACACATCTATGTTCTGCACGTTGTGTGTGCATTTCCATGTGCTGTACCTGTGTATGTGACGGTGTGTTTCCCAGTATCTGTGTGGGTTGTAACCACAAATAACACACTTCCATGGGACCTTTTAAATGGACACCATCTGTCTCTATCAGGGAAAGCTTTGGGAAAACTAATGCTCGGGCTCAGATGCTTTTTACCCGCGGCCAGCCGAAATCAACCGGTGTCATTACTCTGAAAGGAGAAGAAAGAAATGCTGCGAAACAAAATTGAAAGAGAAAAATATTTCTGTGAGAGAGGGAAAAGTAGATTGAAAGGAGAGCGAATGAAACCTGACTGCCGACTGCCTTTCTAGGGGTTGAGATTATGATTCAGTGTTATATTTACAGTGTTGGGAGGTGCAGCCTATGGGACACAAAACATTTCTCATGTGGATATGACTTGTCATATTGTCCCAATGCAAACACATTGTGAACGTAGATATACACACACACTTTGACAAAGAGTAGCACCTGGGCAAACTCCCTGTCTGCCAGGGCCCATATTAAGAGCTTATCATTCATTGTAATGGCCCCCTTCTCCACTGTATTTCCACTGTCATCTCTTTTGTTTTCATACTGCACACAACCAACTGGACTGCAGCGACAACTGATGCACCTGTGCCCCTGTGTGTGTCATGTGTATTGCCTGCCTGCCTGTATGTCTGTGCTTCTTTGTCTCTGCCTGTGCGGCTGTTCATTAATCAGTCTATCGGCTTGTCTCTCTGTCTGTGTTTCCATCTACCTGTCTGTGCTGCCTGTCATTTACACTACATGTCTGACAGCTGTCAGGCTAGCTGTCTCTCCCTCTCTCTCTCTCTCTCTGTGTCTGAAACCTCTCTGCCTTCCCTGTCAGGCACACTGAGACAGACGCAGACGTGATGTGATGGCCACACTGTCTGATAGCCCTCAGATCCTTCACACTTTAACTGGGCTTGACTGTGGATGAGCCTCTAAACTGCCTGCTACAATAAGGGACACGTCCGAGAGAATGGGTTTGACCCCGCGGGTCATCTCGCAGATTAAGCCTGTTGGAGACAGCGCTGGCCAGACCCGCAGCCTATTCACACCTCAATAACACACAGGCAGCCACACACACACAGCAGCACATACAGTGGGATTTGATTACATCACATATGGATGCATATGTGTGTGTGTTTTGCAGGATGGGAAGCAGGTCTTCATCCTAAAGGCTACGTGAAAGTAGTGGTTTATTTGCACGGCGCATATATTTATGTGTGCTTGTTTTGTGCGTGTGTCATCTGAAAACTGAGCACACATCACATACACACACAGAGACCAGGAGAAGACACCCTTGGGTTTTCTCTTGACTTTAAGCCTCCCTAATCCCTGAAAAAGACTTGCAACAGTTTGACGTAATCCTTTTGCATTTCAACCCTCCTCACTCCCAAATGCCTCCTCTGCCATGGCTTTACCAACAATGCACGTGTGATAGCTTCATGTAATTAGGGCCGTTAAAGATTCTCCAACAATGAAATGGTTTGTTCATTTTTAACACAGCATGCTACAAACAGATTAGTGATTTATGTGCTTATTAGATTGCATAATAGCTCATATTGCACAGTCAAGTCAAAAATATGGGAAAACAAAGAACACCTAAGCATAAAAAGTATATAATTTCTACTTTATAATTTATTATGGCTAAAACATCCTAACATATATCAATATCAGGTGTGAATAACAGCGGTAAAGGGGCATACTCACCTGTGCTTCATATGATAATTGAAGAACAATGCTTGTGATGACAACTTACTGTGAGGGGCTGAGCTTGATGTTAATTAAAGCTCAGAAGAGTGTTTTTACCGGCTTTCAGAGGATCAGTTGTCAGTGGTGTCATGTCAGTTGTGGCATGTTGTGTCCCTCCCAAAAAAGAACTCTTTTAACAAAGCACCAGAAGAGGAGCCACAACTGTTGAACAAATTGTCAGACCCATTTGTTACAGTCTTCACCATCTGTGTGTTGGCACGTCAGAAAAGGGATCGCTGCAAACTTCTCAATGTTGCATGAGCTGGAAATTAGTCCATGTACCACTTAAGAGCTTTAGAATAACAATGATTTCTGCTTCTTCTTCTATTTTTTTTGTTTTACATCAACCATCAAGCAATAATGGAATGGTGGAACATACTGTATATTATGCAGTGCAAAAAAATGATTTGCCCCCTTTGCCCCTGATTTCTTTTGTTTTTGCATCTTGTCACTTTTAATTGATTTGCAAACCATTTCAACAAAAGACCTGTGTAGCCTGAGCAGGAGGAAACCAACACCAACTGACATTCAAAACCCCATTCAACAAAGGAGCAAAATTTAATTGACAACTGGGTTCACCTAATATCACATAAAAGAACCCTATCAGCCATGTAGAAATCACTACAAAGCCTTTTCCAAGGCATTTGTTATTTAGCGAAGTGACACATCTAACATAGAGCCAAAAATCCCCAAATACCTCCATAATAAAACAAAAAGTTGCTACCCCATCACTCGCAACAACTACATACATTGCAAAGCAACAAGACATAGTCTTACCTAAGAGAAAAAGACAGGTCAATGTCAGCAAAGCGTTTCAGAGATAAAATAGAAAGGGTTGCTAATAGGTTAGCCTTTTGCTAACCATACCTATACAATATTTTGTGTTTACTCAGCTTGTCTTTGCCTCAGTTCAATTTAAAATTTAATATAGGAGAGGGGTGGGAAACTATTATGTCTTATACATAAATAAATTGAAGAAATGAGGAAAGGGCCACACACTTTTTCACAGCATTGTATATCCTCAGTGGATGATGATTGTTGTCACAGTTGTGTTCTTATTTACACTTTGGTGACAGTTTCCACAGACACCTTTCACAACAGTACTGTCACAGCACATCACATGTCACAGATCCTGTCGTCACAGAAACCGCTTCTCCATCACTGGTGAAAAGAGCATTTTCACAACTGTGTGTGTGTGTGTGTGTGTGTGTGTGTGTGTGTGTGTGTTTCCCTTCGGCCTACCACAGGTTGATTGATTAGCAGTGGCAGAAAATTTTACACCATTATTTAATTGTAAACTGATTTTTTTTAGCTTTTGGGTTGTTGGTCAGTCAAAAAAGCAGTTTAACGACATGCATTACTATTTTATGAAATTATGAAGAACAAAGATAACCCAGAGGTAAGGAAATAATCAGTAAATTATTAATCCATTAACTACTGCTTATTAGACCTCGTGTGGCAGAGCTTGAACCAGTCGTGGGCAGGGCAGGGCAGGGCAGGAGACACTTAGACATCATCAGTTAAGCATATGCATACAATACATTTGTTTTTCCGAAAAGTCCATATTTTTCTGATCTGTTTTTCAATTTGAAACATTACATATAACCATATGATATATTTTGCATAATATATGATTGTTGATCATCTCCACCCTGGCCAGTTAAATGCAGTGTGGCTGCACTGATTTCCTCCCATTCAGAGCAACAGTGTGATCTGAATCATGTGGGGGAGTATATGATGTATGCCGTCCACATCATTTTGACGACATTCTGTTTATATATCTGGTTGGTTAAGACCCTTGATGAGGTAGTATCATTATTTTATAATGTTTTATCATCATGAAAACATCCGCATGTGGTTACACTTCAACCTACGATATATATGTATATACTTTCATTATGTAAAATGTAACTGCAGCATGTTGTGCTGAGTGAACTTGCTTTATTTACATTTTACATTTAATTTAACTGTGATTATTTATTTACACGGACACCTTTTTGTTTCTACAGTGAGATAACTGCTGGGGATATGGGTTAAAGACTCTGAGTGGAGCAGCGTGGGCAACAGGCAGCCTGTGAGGTAGAAAAACAGAGCCCATTTTCACATCTGTACTCATAAATCAAACACAAACACACACCAGTGTGCAGGCAGAGAACAAACACACATATACTCACACTCCCTTTCCATACTGCGGGCCGTCTGCAGGTGGGAAGGTGATTACTCACTGCAAAACACTGGTTGGACAGCAGCAAAAGGAGGGCGTTTAACTGGTAAACTTTAATGCTGGCTCCACAGGAAGGCCAGGAGGAAGAAAGAACACACTCATGGCGCGCTGAGCAGGCTGAAAGCAGATGGAAATTTGTTATACAGGTGATTGCAGAACACACTGGCGGGTGGCAAGTGAAGTCAACTGCGTTTTATTCCAGGAGATATTTCCCGATCTTTTATACTTTAACTGGCAGAAGACTAATATCAGGCTTATGAAATTCTAGGCAGGAACATTTAAACATGCAATTCTATGAAAATAGATATAACAGATATAACAATATCAACCGATCTAGCAAGGGTCTAGCAACATAGTTAGTCGTGTAAAATTAGTTGTGAAGGCATATTTAAATGTTTGTAACAAAAAAAAACCACATAAAACACAGTATTTAATAAAGTAATAGAAATAACATTAAAGAAAGAAAATACTGACAGGCTGTTTAACAGGTAAAAGCAATTCTTCACCACTGTATGAGGTTTAGCACATGGACAGTTCTTAGCAATAAAGAAAAAATATAACATGTACTGTAAATACTGTAAGATTCCTGGTAGCAAAGAATGAGAATGTATTTCATCTTCACCAAGCAGTTCTTCTTCTCTTAAAGTTATTAATGTGGCTAGTCTGGTCTGGTGTAATGATGTCTGCTATATGGTGGCAGCAGCCGCATCCTCCTCATCTGTCTGTCTCCATGTATGGCCCATGCATCCTCATTAATGACCTATTTCATGGCACATTAATTTAAATGATTTTAGGGAATGCAACATTAGCACATCTCCCAGCTCATAACTCTTTCTCAGAGGGCAATATTTGGACGTTTCTTTTTCTGAAATTCGCTTCATTCCACACAGCCTCTGTCTGACTCAGATAAATTAAGCTATGTTTGATATTTATTTGTTGAGGTTTTTTTTATTATTATTATTATTTTACCTCAATAAATAACTAACTGATTTTCCGTTTCTATATTTTTATTTTTATTTTATTTTATTTTATTTTATCTTATTTTATTTTATTTTATTTTATTTTATTTTATTTTATTTTATTTTATCAATCAATCATGGTCTTTTCTTTGTCTGTCTGATAGTTGCATGTTATATTGTCATAGGTTTAATTATAAATACATATGTTTAAATGCATGTAGCTATTTCCCTTTCCTTCTCGCACACCTTAACAGCTCGGATCCATGTGCTTCAATGACCTTGTCCACATCACCTTTTTAAGCTTAAATTTCACGACATTACATCATCAGAGTACCAAAGTCACTTCTTCATCTAAATGCTTGCCTTTCCTCTCTCTTTTCTCAGTGAAGGGCTGGTTTGTCTTTGCAGTAAGTAAACCTACACTGTTCAGGAGCCCCTCTTGGATACTTCTTTTTCTCCTTTTGATGTATTGCTTCATTTTGCATCATTGCCCTTGATAAAATCTTGAATCCCTGTGTATTCTAGTTTTCTCTGTGAATGAATGTGACTGTGTTTTTCCTTTCCTCCCTTCTCATTTTCACACAGGAAACTATTTTAACTATTTGCTTTCATCATCAGTCTTGACACAAAGACAGATATTCACTGTGTGATACCTGTACATTCCAGTTTACAGTTTCCTGGTCTGAGGGGAAAAGAAAACTCTCTCCCTCTCTGTGAGTTCAACTGTGTTAGACGGTTTTCCTTTCCTCTGCAGGGCAACCTCCATTTTTTACTGAGAGTAATGTTTCTTTTCAGCATCTGTCAGCTGTGTTTCTGTCAGCTGTCTTCCCACAATACACACACACACACACACACACACACACACACACACATTATCACACTCTGCAAATATATGACAGGCCAGTCTATTGCCTTCCAATGACTTTTTGCTTGGCTGGAGAAGGTGGCACTTCTGACAAATTGACAGGATTTTGTTTTGGTACCATTACTCTGTCTCCTTTTTATTTTACTCATTTTTACTCCAAAACACACCTCTCCACCTCTCACCAGGTACTACAACAAACAGTGACAGCTGTGGTAGCAGGACACAGCGGTGAAGATGGACTCGACCCCCTTAACACTCCATCAGCCCTTGCCCTACTCAATCACACATGAGAAGTGACTGCTAACCCCTACACTGAGATACATACAGCACACACACACACACACACAGACTCACACACGTTTGTACAGCTATCTCTATGAGGACCTTCATTGATATAATGCATTCCCAAGCCCCGTACACTTACCCTAACCATCACAACTAAATACCTAATGCAAACCTTACCCATACTCTTACCTAAACTAAATTGTTATCCTATCCTTTAAACCAAGTGTTAACACTCAAACAGGCCTTTGAAGATGTAAAGACTTGCCAAAATGTCTTCACTTGACAAAAAATGTCCTTACTTTGTGATAAAATTGTTCCGGTCTCCATAGACATGGCTGTACACGCAAGACACACACTCACACACGCACACACACACACACACACACACACACACACACACACACGATACAGCTGCAATAATAAGGTATTTTTTTTGCCAAATTCGTCTTATGCTAGTATATGCAAGAGATGAATGAGATCATGAAACCTATTATTATGCCAGATAATGTAAAACTATCAAGAAGAAAGTAATGCTGCTTGCTTTTTACTCCAGTATGTGATGTATTTTGACATTTTCAAATTTTATGATCAATAGTTTGTCTTTTAATACCCCCCTGGATGATCAAAATTAGCATATATAATGCCGAAATTGGAGATGTAAGGTTTTCCACAGCAAACGACAAGCCTCATAATAGGATCTATGAGGGTGGATCATGGGAGGATTATGGGATGTAATTAAGAGGGTTATTTAATGTTTGCCATCATTTGTGAGGGGAGGGTCTTCATAAAATGAAAGCGACTGTCATAGCCGACGCACATCCGCGCACATTATTACACAAGTGTGAGCAGCAGGCATGTGCACAAGCTGTACATGTGCTGATTTTAATGTATGCACACAACACAAACACACATGGTTGTACACATGCACAGAAACACATATAAACAGCGCATCCCAGCGGGAGGGATCTAATAAATGGAATATGCAAGCATTTAAGCCACATGCCATGATTTTTATTGGACAATTTTAAATGATTACCAGGGTTTATAAAGCTCACAATATTTATTAAAGCCAGCAGCATTTGCTTTGTTAAGAAGTCTATTGCCATGTTGTTTTTTTCTTTTCAAACTAGATAGACCTGTGATTCATTAATTCTGAGTATGTTGTGACTGGTCAGGCAGAGGGTTTAAATAACTAAGCCTAAATAAACATGTAAAGATAGGAAATATTTCATAATCTCAGTTGTGCTCTAAATATAACACTGAAAAAATATTAGATTAAGTGAGAGGGGTCATTTAGATTTTGACTTGATTTCATGCTTGTGGACATATTTTTTTTTATGAAAATGTGTTTTTTGTTTTTTTTTAAATTCGTAATAATAAGATCATAAATCCGTCAAATATTCTGGATGGATGGATGGATGGATGGATGGATGGATGGATGGATGGATGGATGGATGGATGGACGGACATAGGAACTGTTCTGTTAAGCTACTTTAAGAAAGATAGAGAAAATTCCTGATCGCAGGCAATGCAGATGACGATCTCTCACTGTATACCAGTACATTTTTCTCTATAATGATGTGATTTTTTCCCACTCTGATTCAAACATTTATGAAAAATAGTTCAAACCTGAGATAACAGCTGTGTTTCTACCAAACTCATGACTTTGACTAGATGATTGTTGGGTTACTTTGATTGTTTAGTACTAAACTCAGCATCAACAGTAAGAAAAGAACAATGCAGGTGGGAAAGGTAAATGTAAAGCTGGATCCTTTACAAACATGTCTCCTCCTCAACGCCATCATCAACCTCCATTGGTGTCAAATCCAATGAGTGAGGTCTCATCTCACTCTGCAGAAATGAACATCAGGAGGAACCTCGGAGAGAGAAAGGCATGGGGGTGGAAGGTGAGATGAGAGAAAGTGGTAGAGTAGGAGAAGAGTTTCTGTGTCAGTTGTTTTCCCATTGCTCAATCAGCCGGTTCTTCTGCCTGTCAGGACTCATGTGCATCTATATGACAGCGTGCGTGAGTGTTCGCATGAGGATTTCTCTGCAGTCAAACAGAATCTGTTCTCCAACTCCAGTGTCTGTTTGATTCTGTGAACTTGACTGTCTCAGGGAAGACACTTTTTAACTGAATAAATCAAAAAGTGTTTATCATCCCAGAGGAAAAGAGTGTGTATGTGTGTGCGTGCATGTGTGTGATTTTAAGTGTCTGAGTCGGTAACAAGTAGAAGAATGCAATTAACTTGCCGGGGCATCTCTGGAGAGATGGCAGCACTTTGCGATTCTTTACCAACATAAATTAAAAGGATCCAGCCCGAGGCAAAGTTAGACACTGACAGCCTCTTAGGCATGTCAGGCTCCACAGCCGTCCAATCCTGCCACAGGAGGGACCGAGTGGACCGGCATTTCTGCCAATCATTAATAGGATTTCCATGTGTCGATGTGGGAGCATTTGCATACATCTTGCTTTTGAAATATGCTGTTCTGACACTTGTGAAAACCATAACTACCATTTAATATCAGCTCCCAATCGATAACTCAGCTCACTTTAAAATGAAGTTAGAACCACAGATGATGCTAGTAGAACTTCTACTTTACTCCATGATGATGTGGTGTGGTGTATCTGTTCTCCTCGTGTAATCCAGAGGCAATTAATAGAGGGAAACTTTCTTGGCAGTGAGCTTAATCTCATTAACTACAGTACACAGTGTTTTAAGCTCTTTTATTTGTCTGTGCATTCAGCCTGGTCTAGACAATATGCCATCCATTTCACAAGTAGGAGCACGACAAGCTGTTTATGAGATCTTGGGGGAAATGTGATGCTGCAATATGACAGGGCTTACAGATAAGCCTCCCTCCATAACAAGAGAGAGTTGGTCCGCAGCCTGCAGGCGTTATTGACACTGAGTCTCCATCGTGCACGCAGCCAGATTTTTTACACAAAGATGGCTAACAGGGGGTTGATGTTTGTTTTTAGATTATACCTGTTTAGGACTGGGTTTTAGGATCTTGCAGCTATTTGGACTTTTAGGGGTTCCTCTTGTTTTGGGCCTAGAAAGCTTAATATATTTGTCAGTCTCATGATACAGTGGTTAATAAGTTAACTCACACTGCATGTTTTAATCTGCCTTCTGGGAAATTTATGAATTCTGTGCTCATATTGTACAAGCCATGACATGGGTAATCACTCAGAGTGAAAACATCGGATTAAATTTGTCAATTACAGTTACAATAAAGTTGTCTCAAGCAAGACAACCACATCCTTATCAATGATTACAAAAAGAGAAAGCAGCATTAGTCTGTGTGATTGGACTTTTAACTCAAGGACAACAGCTAAATTAAGAAGCAGCCAATGACTTAAAGATGCAGAATATATGCAGTTATAGCCACAACTAAAGATCTGCACCAATTATATTAAAATAAGCTCATCCCAGTTTATATCAGATCATTTGTGTGAAGCTATGTAGAAAATCACACCACTGGAAATGCATGGAGCCTCTGCTGTTACTACAGTCTATCTGCACACCTCACTGTTTTTTTTTTTATCTGACTGATTTACTGGAAGAGCCAGTCTAATGAAAAATATTGGTCATGAGAGTAAATGTTGGCCTTGCAAGGTTGTACAAAGTGCACCTAATGCTGAATTTCTAAATCCTTTCATCAGTAATGAGTATGGCACTATGGCTGACTGAGTTGGATAAGGAAATAACAGGGTAAAGGTAAAAAAAAAAACAACAACCCAGGGTTATTCCAAACTCAAACATCTAATAACCAAACACAAAACCAAGATAAAACTTCCAACTCATACACTGGTCTCTATAGGATCAGATTTGTGGGTATGATGGACCTACATGGCATTGAATGTCCTGTTGCTTAAACAAAGAGGATGCTGTTGTTCTTTGTGGCTTTCAGAAACAAACATTTTTCTCTGGCAACTGGGCTGGCAATCAGGAAACTGTTTCTTTAAAGAGTTGTTGCAAAAATTTGTCAAAGCTGTGAGCACCTAAAATGAAACTCCATCCGTTTTCATTATATATGGGCAAAGACGGTCCAGATATGAATCTCATAATCTTTTTTTTTTATTATAATTTTTTATTTTTACGGAAGTTAAGAAGTTACAGAGGTTGTCTTTGGAAAATAGACACATGAGTACCAACTCATTTTAAGGGGACAGTAAATGTATACTGTTATACAAGCTGTAATCTTTACATTATATCAAAGTGTCATTTCTTCAGTGTTGTCCCATTTAAAGATGAAATAAAATATTTAAAGAAATGTGAGGGATGTGCTCACCTTTATGAGATTATGTGAATATAAACCCAAAATCCAAGTAAGATGTTGGTGTGTTTTCACTAAAATTACTACTACTAAACAAACAGTAAACATGCTTAGGCTTGCATAATGAAATATTTAAATCTGTGCAGTAAAACTGGCTGAAACTGTTGCCAAAACACTTAGCACATTATTATTGAGCAGCTGATTTTTTCAGGATAAAAAGGAATACCTCTGGTGACTAAAGCTAATCCAGATCAGACAGAGTCTGTGTGTAAATGATGCATTTGTTCCAAAAAACGGAGAGGGTATCAAAATTACCTAATCATCAAGGAATAAAATTTGGCAGCAGTACACTCAGTGAGCATGGATGAGACTAATTTACTAAACATACCCTCCAGTCTCATAATTATATGTAATTTTACCGGCATAATTAACTAATTTAATTACTACTCCTCAAGAGCATCAATTATTGATATTACAGAGCATTCAGATGGCAGGCAGAGCTCTCGACGTGGTGCGCATTCAGAGGGTGGTAAACACATGCTGGCTCTCCAAGAGTCTTGGCCAGCTTCCTGCTAGCGCTAAGTGAAGGGGTGAGAGAGGAAGAGACAGACTGAGGGAGCGAGAGACACAGAAGAGGATAGGAAAAAGAGTATTAGTGTGTGCCCGTCTGTGTGTGTGTGTGTGTGTGTGTGTGTGGGTGTGGAGGAAAAAGAGGGAGCGTGCCATCGTAGACGTCCAGAGTTCCCTAACACAGTTAATTAGAGCTTTGCGTCGGTCTCATGAGGAATTTCAAAGGTGGACAAATGAAGCTTTTTGCCCTTGGAAAGCTGGATGTCAGCCCAGGCATGTTATCATTAAGGCTACTGCGCTAGGAAGTCTAAGTGGATTTTTTTTTCTTCTGTTTTTAAAATAGAAATCATAATGGAGCCTCAATCTCAATCACTGCCTATATGTGTCATTATACATGCAGATTAATCCATTTTTGGAAACCTTCCCAGCTCCTGATGTACATTTCATTTAGTTATCCAATATTTATACTCAATGGAACAACAACAAAATATATCAAATTGGGTGCTTGTGTGTCTGAACCATGTCCAATAGGCACTGTGTCTACTTTTCATTTTGATCATTCAGCCTGCTGGCCTCTCCATGTAAAGTGAATGCAGGTGTGAAAGTTATTCAAACAACACTGTGGTCACAGGACATTTTTAAATTTGATGTTCTTGGCAGTTTACTTGTGTAGTGTCCAAATTGGAATGACATCATCCTTGTTCAGATGATTTGAAGGAGTCACATTTGGAAACAATCTGTCAGACAAATCTTCTGTTTAAACCACAGTATGAACATCAGGCTGCAGGCTGTGGGGTTTAGTGCAATGTGTAAAGTACATCATGTAAGTCATTCGAGTGTATTCAGTTTACTTTGTTTTGAAAATTAACATTACACAACAGTTTCGCAATTCATATAATCAGCTATTAGCTACTTTTTCCGATAAGAGCTCTGTCATCATAGCTGATTTGTTGCCCCCTGTTGCACTGTTTTTCAGGTTAATATTAGCTATGAACCAGTGAAAGATGTCTACTACAGTTGTATCCATGCTGCTGTGTAGCAACATGGCAGAGTCGACACTTTATGTTGTGAGAGTACATAACTCAGCCTTACCAAGTGATCTGGTTGCTTGACGGGTTGGGAGTCAGGATAGGGTGTTATGCTGCCCACCAACTAGAACTCAGCAATATGTGCCGACTTGGACCCAGGAACAGGTGTTGTCCGAGTCATTGGACAGGCTCAGAAACAGAAAAGAAGTTGGCCAGGACGATCGACAGTATTTGGCTGGTTGTTGATTGTGTTCTGGACAGCTTAAGAGGTTGACACACAGACACACACAAACTCACAAACACATTCACCACACAGCCATGCATCCTGACTAAAAACCCTGCTGTGCTAGTATGATTTAAAGAAAATGATCACAACCTTAATCAGGATAGAGTCAGTGTCAAAATAGTAAAATCATTTTGCTCATTTATGTATTTGTCCATTTTTTTAATTACTTACTTTACTTTTACACTTACTTTATTTCCCTTCAACATACTGTATCCACCCCTGCCAACACAAAATGTGACGTGTTGTATATACAGACCAGCAATAAAAGAAATGTAATGTATTCAATTAAGAATACTGTTTCAGTAGAAATATATTTCCCTCATCTGATACATATACTCTATGAAACTTTCTTTCCCTTTACAGTACTGTTTCACTCTCAGACCAGCACTACAGTCATCATCGTGTCCTGTGTTGATATGCAGTATTCAAATGCTGTAATGAGAGTAGATTCTTACTGGAAATAGTGTGAACCAGCCCAGGTTTAGATTGTTCTCTCCGCCCAGCCTCCCTCAATGCTACATCATGGTCAACCAAAGTGGCTTGAATCTCATCAGAGACTTTCATTTTCCTTGGACTTGCTCTTCATCTTCCTATTCCTCATCCTTCTCCTCCCCATACCCCTCCTCTTACTCTCACTTGGCAATTACTCCGAAACAGAACAGCTCACCTGGGGCCCTTTTATTGCTGAGGCTCTGGGGCCATATTCACAAAACATCTTATGGCTAAAAGTAGATCCTAATTTGCTGATTTAGGAGAACTGCTTTTAGAAATGGGTGTGCTAATCCCAGTTTTAGGCCTTTAACAAAGCATTTTAGTAATCAATTAAGTCTGTCAAAGAGTAGAAGTATAGGAGGACTCCTCAGTAAAAGACATTGCTATTAGCCTTGGGATGGTGTCAACATTTCAGGAACTTGTAATGATATTGATCCTCTACAGAGGTGTGGCCTAAATGGCATCTGATCATAAAAGAGCTAGTGAGGCCATAGTCACTTACATAATTGTCACAACACCAGAGCTATCCATCCCTCAACAAAGTTTGTCCTTTCATGCTCAATTTCAGCAAGAACAAAAGCTGTACTGGCATCTATTTTGGTTCTCTCCCTTTCAGCCATGGTTATTGCTGCCTGATCATTATTAGGCGTCCTTCCACCACCATCTGGCAGACAATCATCTTATTCATAGTCAGAAGCCTATAATAATCTTTGTGTCACATTTAATCCAACCTGATCTCACACAATTACGTGAAATGACTAGCCTTGTGGCATGTAAAGTGTATAAGATTAGTGAAAGTCAAGCCTCAGAAGTTACGTTATAAAAACTTGATTCCCAACTCTGAGTCATGTAAGTAACGTAAATTTAGTAAACAACGTAAGTTTCTTTAAAATCATAAATTCTGTAAATAAAAAAGGAATTCCCAAATTACAGAGATCATATAAAAAACAACAAGTTGAAAGGTAAAAGTCCTCTGTTTGTTCGACCCATCAACTTGGTCTATTCAGGTGACTGTAACATCAGGCTGTTATATCACTAACAGCTAACCTGTGTTGTTTGAATTCTTGCTATAGTGCTCTGCTACAGTTTTTCATGAATGCACTGCCAGAGACACAAAAGACCCAGGAGAACCAATCACAGTTCCAACAGTGTGATCAGTTTAAGAGGAAACTTTTGGTGACAAACTTTTAGTTTGATACAACCTTGTGGGAGAAAAGGATTTGATTTATGCCTATTTTAAAGAATGGTGAGGGTACAAAGGGAATAATATATCAGACTTGGTATTCACACACAATACTTGTTCAAAGCATCAATTTACTGTTGTTTTGGTTCTTTTCAAGGGACTTGTTGAGAATCAAAAAAATATAAAAGAGGAGAGAGGAAAATGATGAATGCCTGAAAAAAATAAATGCATCCCTTTGTAGCAGATATGGTTAGTCGTGTCCTCTTGGATTAATCCTGCAACTCCATGGGGCGTCCTGATCCCCAGGATGGAAAGCACTGGGTCAACATAATGTGAATAAGAGACCATTCAGGCGTCTATATGCACATGTTACTGCGCAGACAGTCAGACCATGTCAGACTGGTTCAGGCTGGTCCCAAGTGAGCTAGCTGGCCTGTACTTGAAGTGGTGAGGCGAGGCGCACTGAGCACGGGGGTGAAAATTAAGTGTCTGACATCACGGAAGGTGTGTGTGGATGTGTGACATTATGTTTTTGTTAGAGTGATCCAAGTCAGAGAGAAAGCGTGTGTGAAAGGATGCGTGCACCCGTATGTGTCGTCTGCACTGTACATGTCGGTTCACATGTGCACGTGAGTGATGGTGTTTGTATGCACGACAATATACTGCATACACTCATTTGTGTGTGTGCTGACATATGTGTTTGTGCACTCACATATGACTATAAGTGTGTGTGTGAGTGCCCCGAACATCTCCTCTGTGCTCCTCTCTAATTATATTCATAACAGCAATCTGAATGTGCAGGGTCCATGATGAATGTGCCACCCAAGTGTGACTTGCTCCTAATAGGATTCTGGGATACGCCAGCAGTCGACAACAGGGGCCCCGAGTGGCAGACAACGCCCCACGGCTCGGTGTCACAAACACAGACACACATACCCATGCACACAAAAAGCACGGGCTTGTACTGCACACAACACAATCACATAGACACAGAATGAAAAGTTCACATGATTGTTAGGAGCTTTTTTTTTTCCTTCCACTCTTTCTTTTTAACTGTACCTCCCCTCACTTTCACTCCCAAACACACATTATCCTTCGCTCTATGAATTTGTTATCACTCACTTTTTCAGCATAGGTGATGCCAGGGGTGGGTTAGGAGTAAAGTACATTCACTCAAGTTTTCTTGTCGAGACTTAACATGAAACGTTTAATCAAAAATGAGTCCTACATAAAGAAAATCAAAACACTGCTTACATGAATGCAACAATAACAATAAACAATGATAAATCTAATAAGTAGAATAAAAAACAGACATTCCAGTTTTAACTTCACCTTTCTAAAGCTCCAGAAATTTACACACATTTTTGTTTTAGTATATTTTATTATATTTTTACTTCCATTTCATGAATTGAATGCTTTATTAATGCAATATGTTTTGATATGTTAATTTTATTTTATTTTTGTTAGAAATCACTTTATGCAGCTGATGAAAAGGACGAAGGGTACTGTACACATAATAATAAAAGGTACTGTGATAATAATACTTATACTAATACTACTACTACTACTAATGATAATAATAATGTTATTGCTTTTTACACTTAGTACTTTTTACACTTTTACACTTTAGTACAATTTGATTATGACACGTTGTACTTTTATAAAAAAAAAAAAAAAAAACGTATTTCACTGGATACTTCCTGAACCACTACCTATTAATAGCTCTGTTTATTAAGAAAAGAAAAAGAAGAAGAAGAAGAATTTGGACACTGTAAGACACTATATGGATAATATTTAATTAATATATACATATATATTTGGAACATGCCTAAAATATAATACAATTCTGCATAACAAGTACTTTTACCTTACAATGGAGTGATTCTGCAGTGTGTTGTTAGTAATTTTACTGTTTCTTTTGAAAGCTTTGACAACCAAGAGTCAGCGTTAGTATTTTGAGTCATCTGTGTAATTGTGATAGTCAAATGCTGAAGTCAATGTGTTTAAGATGAGCCCTGTTCTAACAAATGTGAAATACAAATGTATTAATTGCATTAATAGATTCAACAAAATTTGCTACTCTTACATAAGCAAACTCTAATGGACAGATTAAGACCAGATGTCTTATATGTTGCAGAGTCCAGGTTGTGTTTGCCCTGTTCCAAGCTCCAGGTAGCAGCCCTGCTTTAAATACCAACTCTGCAGAGCTCTCAAAGTTCAGTATTTGTTGAGATTGTGCCACAGAGGTGTTGATTCAATAATGTGGTCGCCTTCTGAGGCCTTAGTTTTGTGGTGTGTAGCCTCTATTTATCTGCTAGTGAGCTGCCAGTTGTGTCCAACGTGGCTTTTCACAAAAGTTTTTGCCTGTTCTGTATCCAAAATGATGACTTTTCACAGTGGTGTTTGTGAAGTATTGATTGCATAGCCTCCACTGACCGTTCTACTGACAGAAGGTCTCACCTTTGCTTGTCTCATTCAACCTAAAAAGCTCAGCTAAATGCTTGCAGATATACTCCCCTGATTTTATAAATAAAGACCAAATTACTTGTCATGTTTTGAACTATTTAGACTCTAAAAGCTGATGTCAGTAATGATTTTAATGTGGACTCAGAGACTAAAGAATTGCTTGGAGTATGAAGGACGTAGAGGACGACCTGACAGAGGTGTGGAAGAAAAATAAATTCTGAGTTGCGTAGACAGTAATATGTTGAAGTACAATGCAATCCTGAGTGCTATTTAAAATATTGTGCATTCAAAATAGTGCATTCAAATATTGTAAGTAAATGTAACTACGTAGACACCATAACAAAACAATAATCTCCATATTTACTCTACTGTTATTTACGATAGTGTGCAGTTCTCCAGATATAAAAGCACTTATTTATTCAAAGAGATTCACATACTCACTATCATATTCAAGAATATCCCATTGTCCCTTTGTATATCTGCATTCTATATGCCTCTGATATGGCATCTGGAGCCAATATCTTGTGCTCAATAGTTGATTACCATAAGAAAGAGCTATGTGTTTTCTACCTTCACATTCAATTAGGAACCTGTACCAATTCAGGTATGTGGATCTGAGAGCTGAGAATTGGAGTGGATGTATGGGATAAGACATATGGTCAAAGGGTGTTCCTCTGGGATGCCATTACCATGGTGAGATGGCACGGGAGGCCCACTCTGCATCCATCCGTCAAAGTGTCAGCCTGGTTCCTTCTCTCCTGCCTCTTAACAAATCCATTGTGAGGAGGTAGAATCCTGCTGCAGTGATCTGCAGCATCTTGTAGCCCCTTAGTGTATATATCACATATATCCGTCCTGTGACTGACATCAAAGCCATGGCTGTTTGATGTGTTGCCTGTCTAGGTTGGTCCCAGATGAGCCGGGGGGAGCAACTTCAGTAAACATGCACACGTAGATGCATACATGACCATGCAGGCATGCAGGCAGTGTACTGGACAGCCTATCAGGCCCCCGACAAGCCCCTAGCAGGCCCCTCAACAGGCCTCGGATGGGCTGTGGCATTGATAGACCATCTGTAACTGTGTCACGTCGGATTACACTGAGCGGGAGAGAAACACAAAAGAGGGAAGAAGAAGAGTGAAGGAGGGAGGGAAGAGGAGAGAGGAGGGGGAGACCAAGAGATCAAACCCTCTCCTCCTCCAAGAGAGCTTCTTTCTGTCCTTCATTGAGAGACAGGTCCTTATCCTGGAAGAAAAGACTTAATCCCTAACCCCCTCCCGAATTTGCCACCTCCCTCCTCTCCTTCCTCTAGGTTCCCTTGCTGCCCCTGCCTCTCGCTCTCCCTCTCGCTCTCTCTCTCTGCTGAGGGACAGTCGTGTCTCAGCTGTAAGGCTTTGTGTTCCTCCTGGGAACCTGCCTAGGAGATTGATCTGCGCAACGTGAGGAGCACAAAGACCTTGGGGTTTACACACCGCAGAGCCAGCCATGTATCAAGATGTATCCGGCGTGGGAGTAGCCATACCTGTCTTATCGCATCACGGCTAAACGGACAGATGATGGGAGGAAGAAGGAGCGCACAGGGAGGAGCGGAGAGGGGACTGGATGGGGCTGTGCGCCTTGTGTTTGACACAAATAGAGAATGAATTCATGTTTAGTCTGTAGGCATTCAGTCTCTTTCCATCTGGTTTTGACTGATTGACTCCTGAATGGATGCCTAGATAAATATTTATTTAACTATTTTGTTCTGCAAACCCAGTTCTAAGATGGCTGGAATGTTGTCTGAAACATAAATAAATCAGAATGTGATCATTTTTCTTATATTTTTTGAAATTGCATTTGGCTTTTATTTATTTAAGTTTCCTGACATTTTTGGAATCAAGATTGTAGTTACAAACATAAGTAACATACATTTCTTAATTAGGGATGAAGAGGGAATAAGAAAAGTCACAAATCTTTTTTTTTATTTATTTATTATTTTTTTTTAAATGTTACCAGTTATAACAATTCACATTTTCTCCCAAATTAATTTAAGAATTCAAATAAGTAGCCCATTTTGTAGGAGATAGGTCTGTAGCTAATGAGTGGTTACTATGCAGATTGAAATGGTATTTGGTTGATCATTTTACGTTCAGGAGGATGACATAATTTGTCTTCTTCACCTGTTACAAATCCCTTTCGTAAAATGCATTTTCAAGATTTGACAACATGGACATCCTCACTTTTCTTTGTCACTTCAGTAAATAAAAAAACCTCAACATTCTCTTCAGAACTTTTGTTAATTTGTTTTCCTTTGCCTCCTTCAGGGACTCCTCCCGCTCCTCCTCCCGGGTTGTGATCAGTTACTGATGAGGAGTTGTGAAGGTTAAAGGCCCGGGCACACGGCGCTGGTGGTACTGGTGCTGTGGCTCCTGAGACTCCAGTTTGTGTTTGTCATTTTTTGTTCAGAAATTAGTTTTGAATTCATCCTTTGTATAATTATTTATTGTGGTAATAAATAACTATTTTTCCTTATACTCTATTTACTTTCATTTTCTCTCTTTTTTCCTGGTTTTAATAACACACATGGTTACTCCTTACTTGGCGTTTATGGTATTCTTTCTTGCTCTCAAGATCGGGTCATTCTCTATATTTGTGTACTCCTGCTGTTATATTGATTATTACCTGTACCTGTACAAAATAATTCCTGACTTAGTTTATTGGAACAGAATAGGCCTTTCTATATGACTAGACGGGGAACAAACGTGAAATTTTCTATTTCACATGATCTGCCCTCTGACTGTAGCACAGCACCTTGGCATCAAATCTGTGTGCTTTCTTACCACGCTGTGTGCTGCAGCTCGCCCACACACTGTGGGCAAAATAATAAGCACCCCCAGGCTCTGCCAAGGCCCCTCAGCCTTTGTGATAGATGGCTTTTCTTTTTCTCTATTTCTGCTGTTTCCTCTATCACACCATTTAGACAAACCAATGCAAGCACGTACACACACACACACACACACACACACAGGCTGCATCAGTGAGATCCAGACTCCGGCTCCAGTGTGTGCTGGTGTATCTAAGAATCCTATTTTGCTGTTCTATTGTGTGAGTGGAGATAGAGGCCCATCACTGAGAGCGCAAGGTCACCGAACACATCAGCACAAAGAGCCCTATCTCCCGCTCTCTGTCCGTGTGTAAAAGTGTGTGCTCGCTATCTATCTATCCCCTGCCTCCCTCTCTCTCTCTCTCTCTCTCTCCCTGTCTCTGCCCCAGTCACTCTCTCTTATTCATTCACTCTACAAGCCATGAGCAGACAGCTCCTTGAATGACCTGACCTCAAATACGCTGAAATAGCCACAATAGCCTCCCCGACTGCAAAATATCAGGCCACTCAATCTGGGCTCAGTGACTCAGAGCTTCTATTTATCAGGATGTGAAGAGTGTAGAGAGCTGAACCTATTGTTAGATAGGGATCGTGGACTATGGGGTTATGAAGGGAGACGGCAACAGCATGCACTAAACTTTATCATATACCTCACCCTTCACTTGATGCTGCTGTCAGTGGTCACCACAGTGAAATGCTTGCAGTTTCTGTGAATTCAGGCTACAACACCACTGACCTAAGACCTGGGCAAAAAAACATTTGGTAAGCTTTATAAAAGCCAGTTTAAACTGTAATTAAATTCATGTCAAACTGAGTGTAGCGATGAGAGTGTGATGAGAGCCACGGACGTTCCGTAAAAATAGGCAATTCACAAAACTCAAGCCACCATAGTAAGTCAACAATGGTTTACTTTTTTCCACATGGGTCACTACCCTGATCTCCTTGGTGAAAGCTACCCTTTGACCCATCCACACAAGCACAAGCTAAAGTTTTACAGAGTAGAACTTAACTTGACTCAGTTTTAAACCATGATCTTGACCACATCTTACGACCACATGGTGTCGACTTAACCTCGGAGAAGCCTTGTACACTGGTGACAGACCCAGCCATTTTCCGGGTCAGCATTCTACTGTGGGAGAGATAACAGGTACAGTGTCACTTCTGGTCACCTGGGATTATTTTGTCTTGGGTTCTTGATTAAAGGTTTTAATACTAAATCCATCTTTTTTTCTTGTTGGCTCATATTTGTAAGATTAAAAACCCCTTCTTCCACACAGAAACATGTTTTTAATGCCTACATCACTGATAGGATTCTCAGCTTTTTGTCCACCAGACTAGCCGAGAAACCGTCATAATGATATTCTGATGATCTGCAGCGTAATTCCTCCACAGCACACACCATTACCATTAATGATCTACAAAGTTAAACTCTGCTCGGCTACTTTAAGGAGTTTGATGCACTACATAGACTACAGAGCTGCTCTCTTAAATCAAACATGCTCTCTGAGCCTCTTCAGAAATATATTTAGCATCTCTAAGGAATGTGTTTTCTATCTCCCATTTTCAAATAGATCATCACTGAGAATGCTCCTAGTATAGAAATCCCAAGTGAAGGAAGTCATTGCTGGCCTGGATCCTGAAACAGACATAAACAATCTACAGTATGTGGGCCAACTGCAGGGAGGAAGTGATGGTGTGACATAAAAGGGAATAATAAGACATAATACATTCTGCTATTACCAACTAGTGTCCGACACATAAAGAAAAACAAAACGTACTCATGGTGTGGGCTAGGAGTGAGGAGTTTTATGCTGTTAATCCATTGATATATAGATAGGTCCATATGGATTCTTGGCAGCAAACACTAGGGTTTGATAGGGTTTTATATGTGTGTGTGTGTGTGTGTGTGTGTGTGCATGGCGGCACTGCAGCATACTACATAAATATTGTAGTGGGTTCTTAACCATCCTCCAGAGTCTCCTCTTGGCAACAGGAAGTGAATAATGCATTACGGAGATGCTGGAAAGATAGTGCTTTATTACAGTTTTGAAGTATAATATGAGTTGTTTGCCTCTGAAACTGCTCAGTGGGGGAAATGCTGCTACTTATTGTGGACCTTTTTATGAGCCTTTCTATTTTTTTCCTTTTGATTCATAGTTAATAATTCAGGTTATCTCACACAAAAGAAAATTGTTTTTTAAGTCATAGAAGTAGCACACGTCAATAACATTTGAGAGCTCTGATCAAAACTAAAGCTGCTGTTTTTTTGCATCTGGTATTTTGGATTTCTGTGGTGTTTCCATGGTGATATAAATCATTTTTCTTCCACTTAACAATGGATCAAATGGAGCTAAAAACAGAATCAAAGCAGCTAGTGGATACAGCACGAACTGTGTTTTTCTTTAAATAGAAAATACTGAAACATTCTGTAGCCTTAATTCTTCTGATTACACTGAAAATGTCTTCGGCTAAAGGTTTTTTAAAAAACATATTTTTTATCAGTTCACTACTATCAAAATATTCTGTACTGCAACATACATCCACAATACAAACATAAAATATCTATTTTCTTACTTTTTAGGATGGGATGGGAACACTCCACTGAATTTATGCATCTATTCTCAGCTTTGATTTATTATGATACAGAATTCCACTTCCCCCACACACAATGTGACATCACATTAAAGCATGGCAACAGTTTCCTCTGAAAATCATCTGAGGGGAAAAGAAGTGTTTGGGTAAATGAACTGTTAGAAATAGTGCAGCCTTGTCACTTGAAATTGACTGGGGGTAATTCAGGAGATATAGTGCTGAGAGGCCTGACTCTCCCCTTCCCTGCTCTTACGATGTGCAGGCTCTTTCATCTGGTAAACAAATGTCTGAGATCTAAAGGCTTTCCCATAGTTGTTATGCTAACCTTGGAGAGCGAAGCCACTCCATTAGCATTTGAAGGAGCTAAATATTAGCTAAGAAAGAGAGTGCTCCCATTTAAAGGCATGAGAAAAAGCCCAGTGCCTTTGGTACCTAACCATCTGTGCTGGCTTCTCACTCTGCACTGCAAACACGACTTCAGGAGCCACCCGAAGCTCAGTTCACTAACGGCGCATACTTTGAGCCCTGCCTCTGAAAATAAGCCTTTCTTACGCCACATCTTTTAATTCGGATGGGCTACAGTGCTTCTTTCCATCCAAATAAAGCTGTTTTGACTCAAGACCAAGCAGGCAATTTTCCATGACTAGTCCATTTTAGAAAATCTCTGAGTTCCTGTGTGAAAATGTGTGGATGCTCTGCCAAAGCAAACTACTCGTGTGGTGGGAAAGCAGTTCATCGAACTGTCTTAACATTTACAGTTTTAGGAATCACTCACATTCCCATCATCAGCTGTGAAATAAGTAGATCATGCAAAGCCTCAAAAGATATTTCTATTTTATGCAAGGTTGTATGAGATGTGTGAAAACTAACAGCTACATCTTAAAACACCTGAATCACTTTCATTATTGAATAAGTTACTTGTTTAATCATTAAATGTGGCTCAGTAAAGACAAAACATCTGTTTAGAGCTGTAACCAAAGATTTATGAGACTAAAAAGTCATTTGTTCAAGTTCATTGAGATTAAAGGCCACGATATGCCTGAAACAAAGAAGTAATTATGTGTTATCGGAAAAGTGCTATAGTGCTATAATCCATTCATCCATCCATTCATTCATTTTCATCTGCTCATCCAGGGCCAGGCCATGGGGCAGCAGGCAAAGCAAGGTATTCAAGACATTCCTCCTTTCCAGTAAACCTCAAGGCATTCCCAGGCCAGATTCTACCCAGTCAGCAGGATAATTGTTGGCACTGTATGTTTCTGCAGAAGTCATTAAATATCTTAATTTTACCAAAAGTATGCTGACTATGAGCCTATGCTATCTAAGCCTTTATATGTATATGTTCCCATTGTGAGACTTAACTGACATTCCTTAAACCATGCTGTAAAAATGGTGTTACACATGGTGACAGCTGGTCATACTGACAATACTTTAATGCTTAGGCAACAAAACCCCAGGTTTAAGGTTTTATGGGTTAGGCTCGATAAACCCATTAGAATACTTCAACCTTGGTTAAGGTTGGGCACCAAAACCACTAGTTTAATGTTTTGTAAAACAATAAATAAATAAATAAATAACAGGGTTATCCTTCAAAAAAATGCTTAACTTAAGACTTAACCTACAACAATTGTACACAGAACCACTAGGACATGTTTACCTTGGGGCCTCCAACCAGTTAGTGATTCTGGAAAACCCATAATGGGAGGTTGGCAGGTGGCATCATCACCAGTAGTTGCAGCTTCACTCCAAGCACCCTGATGAAGTCTGAGCTCACTTCAAAACGTATTTCAGCGTCTTGGATCTGCAATCTCGCTCATTCAGTCACTAACCACAGTTGGTGAACGAACCCTACTTTCCCT
>JAOWBC010001592.1:2836001-2848116 GCA_028566105.1 Hypoplectrus providencianus
GTGTTAGCATGGTAAAGCATGCCTACAGAGCTGGAGAACATGAGTGGGACCTGGTTCGTTCTAGCTTCTAGCATCTGAACTCTGGTCAAAATATCCCATCTCCATAAACGGTGAACAAATTGCAAATATAGCGTACACGTATAACCTTTATCAGGGTAGGACTTTGTTTGGCTGGTTTAAATAAGTTAAGTGACAATCCCAGTCCACAGCAAAACATCAATTTGTCTTTTGTCTGATTGCATTTCTTGTTTTCCAAACTTCTACCATACTGAATACACTGACTGTGGGTAAGCACCTTATGCAACCTTCCTCAGAAATTTGGAATCATGCCTTTAAAATAAGAAATGAATCATTGGCACAGCATGCAGGTCTCTGTTAATGCACTTGTCTGTGTTTGAAGCATTATTCCCTCCATTCTCTGTTTGGACATGGCCTATATTTTTACAAGACACATCACAGTGACACACTGAGATCTAATGTGGCACAGAGGACAGACTCAACCGAGTGGATGAATCCCACCGCTTTTATATGGGGCATTTATTCACATCCATCACTTTCAGTTTGGAGCATCGGGGACTGGAGAGACTGGTTAATTCATCGTCTTCCTCCTCAGTGGGTTCATGAGCACGAGAGACGGCGGAGCATGCAGTACAGACAGGGACTGAATACGGGGAGACTCCACGGTGAAAGACCATTTGACATCTATCAGAGTGACGGCATGGCATGGCACACTGCCGGAAACCTCGAAAGGAATTCCCTGATCGCAAAGAAATCTAAGAATATTGTTTAAACATGATGTCATTTTATAGTTATCTATGTATAACTATGTAAATATATTTTTTAATGTGTGTGTGTGTGTGTGTGTGTGTGTGTGTTTGGGGGAGGGTATACATTTTGTCAGATTTTTACTTTCTAGGTACTGGTTTTCCTTCTCTGTTATATTGTTAAAAAAAAAAAAAAGAAAGAATAGGAAGAAAAGTTGATGTTCATTCTATTGAGTTTGATTCAATTTTTCAACGGAATATTCCTGCAAGAGGAAAAAAGCAGAGTGCAGTAAACAGGTAAAAGAAGTGCATGAGAGCAGCAGAAAAAAGAAAGTGAGATACCTGGAAATAAGAGATGAGAAAGAAGGTACACAGACAGAGGGAGGAAGAAGGGGGGAGGGAGGGAGACCCACCCTTCACTTTCCTCTGAACAGAAAAGAGTAGAATGGAGGATGACAGCAGGGTCTGAAAGCAGCAGCCCTCTCAGAGGATCATTCCTCCTGTCAGACCATCACTCTGGATGTCATAAATTCACACACACAAACACACACACACACACACACACACACACACAGCAGACAGCACTGTGGGACCTGTCTGAGGAAAACATGAGTGAATGAAGGAGAAAACACCGGGGTCAACAGAGGTTGGTGGACACACTGTCGTACACCTTGGTTTCCATTCAAGCAGAAAACAATGCAGCGTGAATGGAAAACCCTGGGTCATGAAAATAACTCTCACACACAACTAATATGAGAAATATGTTTTAGAGGAAACACAAAGCTACCTTTTCAGCTTTTAAGTAAAAGGAGAATCCATTGAACTTATCTACAATCAGTTTTCTGGCAATCACTAAATAATAAAATACAAATAATAAGAAATAAGCTGATCACCCACTTCCCACCAGGTGTGTATAGGGGAGAAAAAAGGCAGGGTATGCTCTAAAGTTTCATTCTTTACTCAGCCACACTATTACATAATGTGTGTAACTCTGTGTATGTATGTCTTACTGGAAGAATTGTCCACCTTCCAGTATGGCTGTTGGCAACAACTATAAACACTTTTAATTTCTGACATGGCCAGACAACTCTGTGAACTAGTTCTTTAAAGCGCAGCAACATCTCCAGGTAATTTGAGTCAACAGAGGACAGTGGGGACCATAATTTAAATGCAAATTTTTAAAAAAGTGCAATTATAAGCTCATTCTTTTTGACATATATTCAATGAAAAGCACAAAGATGTATGTATGTATGAAATGTGCTTATAATGGAAGATCACATGATCCTTGTTGACACATGGACTGCAGTAGATACATTTCCATAGCTTATGTATGGAGAGTGAACACACAAAGAACACTGGCTGTATAAAATAGATATAGATAGATAATAGATAGATACAAGATCAAGTCATCAAACTTATTATTGAGGTGTAGCTCACCATTTTGTGTCAGTGGTGGCAAAAGTGCATATTTTAAGAGTTACGGTGCACATTACCAGAGAGGGCCAAACCTCTCCAACACACAGCGAGCATGAAGAAAGAGCCTCTTCATGCCTCTCCTTTGTATTCATTATCTTGTTCTGTGGTGCACTAGGTGTGTTGTGCTGTGCTGAGCTGTGATGTTCTCTGCTGTGTCGCACCGAGCCGTGTTGGCTGTGTACACTTCCCTCCTCTCCTCTCCGCTGCGCTCCCTATCACTAATGCAACAGACATTAGCATAGTGTTTGATGTCGAGTTAGGAGACATTTAGATGCTCTGTTTAACAACTGTGTCAAGTGTTTGCCGCGTCTATTTACTTCTGCAACAACATCAAACAATGCACACACAGGGCCACAATGATGCTGCGGCTGTGAAGGATGATGAGTGTAGGAGAGGTGGAAGCGGAGAGATAAAGAGAGAAAGCAAAAGAGAGAGAGAGAGAGAGAAGAGCCCTCCTCCAGCATCCCTCTCAGCGCTATAGAAACTGTGAGTGCTGTGAATCTGCAGCACTGTGAGGAGACTGTGGTGTCCACTGCAGGTCTTCATTAGAGCACAGCCAAGCCAGGAAGAGCCGGCTCAGCCAAGCGCAGACCCAACTGAGCTGTTCAATACGCGACAAATCAATCTGCACTATTCTTTCTGCGACTGAAAGAGGAAGTGTGTGTGTGTGTGTGTATGCAAATTGTATCCCCCATGTCATTTCTGCCTCTGAAAAACTGACACAACTAAATCTGTTTGTGCCAAGTCAAAAGAAGTTTATAAGATGATGATGAATCGTTTAAGGCTGTTGGATTTACAGGGAGCATGAAAAGAACGAAGAAATACAACAGCACTGATGTTTGCATGTTCTAGATTCCATCAACTATAGAGATGTGAAAAAAAAGAGAAATTTTCATGAATATTCAATTCATGAACCGAATGTCAGCTGACAAGCACCAAATACAACCCCTTGCTGTTTTTTTCCCTTCTGATGTAATTTAATTTCATGAATAAAAACAAAACAAAAAATAAATAAATAAATAACAGAAGACCAGCATCCATAACTGGAGCAACGGGTAGATAGAAATGTGTCTTTGCTCTCTATTTTTTGGCTTTAGGAAGATAGTTCATCAATTTGACATAGAAATAGAAGAGGGAACACAACGCTCGAAAAAGTAAATATCTGGAATTTATAAATCCAACAGTCCTCCAAACCATACACGTCATATGCCAATATGAGTCAAATCCAACCCACAGGGTCCAGTGGCACATCTGCACACCCAAATATGTAAATGCCATTCTAAAATATTAGTTTTGTTAGGTTAAGGCAATGAAACTGCTTCATAGGAAATGAATAGGAAATGTACATGGTTGGGCATTATATTAAATAGTTTTTAAAAAAAAGTAAAATAAATGCATGTTATTGCCTGAAACGAAATAGTTACATGGTGATGTACACACAGACACAGAAGTTAAGTTCAAATCCAAACTCACATCACCTAATATGCTGTAAACTGTGCAGAAACTAGAACTGGCTTCACATAATGTTTCCATGAGCCTGCCCCTTGTTCATACACATTATTTCAGATATATTTTCAGATGACTGAATCAAACCTAACTGAAGTATATGCATTTCAGTTGTGTGTCCACAGTTTATTACCATGTAAAACATTGTATCATCTGCATAAATGTGCGTGTGTGCTCTATGTTCGTATGATTCTTCTCTCCACCAAGAGAAGAGTAAGGGAGGTGAAGGAGAGAGATAAGAGGACCCAGAAAGAAAGACGAGTGAGAGAGCCAAAAGAAGAGGGAAAGCTCTGTGGAGGGAGGGAGATAAGAGGGAGAAGGTGAACAGCAACACTTGTCACTAACCTTAACCCTTCAGATTGGGACGGGCGGATTTTAATGGAATCAGGCAGGAATGGGATGGGCTGAGAGCAAACAGTGGGGTCTTTCTGATGGGATGCACTGTTCTCTTAACACAGTATCCAGAATAGATTGAAATATGTATTTTTTTCCAATTATTTGTGAACAATTAGTCATTCATACATTTCATAAAGGTATGCAAAAATGTTTTATTATTCTTTTTATTCTGTTTCATTGCTCCAAGATTTTTCGAAATATTAGTGTTTAGGGTGTTTTTCCAAAAGAAACAAACAGAAAGCATGTGCAATTATCAGACTGAAGTTTCTTCATTAAAGCATGAGTCAACATGTTGTTGGGTTGTTTTCTGTTTCAATTTAAACCACCCGACTCATGTGTTATCAGACAAATGGCTGTTATCAGTGGTTATAAGCCCATAGGTATGTGCGAGTAGAGACCTGCCTTACCTGCCGTTGTGCCAGCGGGCCCTTATCATCCCGTAGAATTGGCTGATAAATGAACGTGTGTTGTTGTTTGCGCCCTCTACTGGACACGGTAATTATGAACAACCGCTAGGTGGAAGTAACAGAGTGTGAAAGCAAAGGAGGAGGCAAAGGACAAAGCAGATAAAGTTCATCTTAGGACAGGTGAGAGAGGAGGTAATTGGGTGAAAACCGGAGGCTTTTACTGAGGAGACCAGGGTTTGTGTTCCATATCAAAACACCACCCCATGTGACCTGTTTTTATGTGACCTGCGTAACTGTCAGTTCCAGTGTGTGTGTTATTGTAATTTGGACTTTTTTGTCCTAGTCGTAGTTTAGGTAAGAGTCATAAGGTTTTTTTTTTCTTTTAAATAGAACATAATCAGTTTATCCCAGCAAGCAGCTACTGAATAGAGAGCAAATGAAATTATGTAATTTTGGGGTCTACCCAGAGGTTATCAAGGCCATGGTGTCTATTGAGAACTAGCCAATGTAATTTTTGCATGGGATTTTTGATCAGAAATTTAAGAAACATGTATTTGCTCTGTCACTATGCCTCAGAGGGTCTTCAGCAAGCTAACCAAACTGTAGCCTAATAAATTGTTTATTAACCTGATCTACAATCTAAATGAGTTTAAAGGCACTGAACAACACGACTAGAGGCTGTAAGATGGACTAGTGAGACACTTCCTGTCCGTGTCCTGCATGATGGCATTTAATGTCCCAGAAGCAATGTAGGCTTATGTAGCAGCTTGTTAGCAATCAACTTTTTAGGGGCATAAAAACTCACAAGTAAGGGGAATTTAGTAATATATTTAATGTATTATAACAAAGCAAATGCAACCGTCTCTTGAGCTGTGTTAACTACTGACCAATTTCAGGCATCCACCAACCCTTTCAAATTTCTCATCTTCATCACTCAATTCCCAACTTATATCCTGATTTAAGAACTCATTCCTGTGGCAGCGTAGAGGCTGATAACAGCTTTTCTACCTGCCAGCAGGTGGAGCAGGCTCTCTCCATACTCATCGGCCAATAACCGCCCTCTCAATTAGAACATTCCATACCAGTGCTTAAACATCCAAGAGAGTGTGTATTAATTATAGCTGCAAAGTCTTTTCTTTTCTATGCATGCATCATCATTATAGTCGTGTGCCTTTCATCACTGCTATCAATACCTGTCCATCATCCTGACCCTGCACAGTGTCTCAGATGTGTGGCTGCGTCCACTTATGGCCAGTGTTTCTGTGTTTGGGTTGTCAAGGACAAATGGTTGGAGATGGGAGCACCAGAAGTAAGTAATGAAGAACAATCTGTAAGGCATCTCCGCTCCATTCAGTCCCATCAGCCTCAGGCTAAATGAGGATACAGTAACTCTGGCAACCAGGGCTGTCCAAGAGTGCCACCTGATGCTGTAGATTTCTTTTTCTTTTTTAATATTGTGGGGACAATTTGTGCTTTTTTTGTATATCTATGCACACATTTATAGGTTGCATGTGAGTGTATGTTTAATGTATATGTGTGCTCCGGGGCATTGCCCTCTGAATATCTACTTCCTGTATAACAATCCAGCAGAGGTGTGCAGTGGCCAGAGGCCTCTTTTCTTTGATATGAAGAGCAGCGGAAAGGTCTTTGGCTGGAGGCTGATATATGTCAATCAGCCTTTTTCTTTTTTAAAACCCCTCACACAGCAGCAGCAGGAGCGTCTGCCGCCCTGTCCGTCTCTCTCACCTACAGCGAATCCCTCCCCACCACTGATAACACTCCAAATAACAGGTGAGCGACTGCTGGCAGAAAGGAGATTGCCTGACCTTATTGTTTGCCTTCGCCTCCTCTTTGTTCTTCACAAATAAAGGGTTTTTTAATAAACTGAAAGGTCCTCTGCCGTGGCCCATAGAGAAAATGAAAGGGGGCAGTGAGGTATGGTACAATGTGGCGGGAAAAAAAGAGCAGCTCATCAGAAAATAACAAAGGTGCAAGTTAAAGATAAGGCGCCTGTCAGAGATTAATCCAGGCCTGCTTGATTGTTTTCTTTAATACCAGACCTGCTACAGCAAGCGATAAGTTTGCTGAGTAATTTGGTTTTCTAGGGGACGGGCAGCGAGTGGGTGGCTGGGTGCTCGAAATAATATTCAGGTGTGCTCCATAATTGATTTTTTTTTCCACCCCTCAGTTCTCAAAGAAAAATGAGATGAAACTCAAAACTGCTTTGACTTGCCTTTCTGTTCACTCCACTCCCTCTCTCCCTCCTTTTCTCTCTCTTCCCTTCTCTTCTCTCTTTCCCCCTTTGGATTAATAAACTGGCTTTGTTGAAGACAATAAAGGAAAGGAGAGAGTGTGCTTGAGGAAGCAGTTTTCTCTTCTTGCTAGCAGCTCCATTGTGATGGTTTGTGAAAGAGGCTAAGAGAGAGAAGGATGGGTAACACACGCTGCAGACAGACAGCAGTGTGTGTGCGCGAGTGTGTGTCACGTTCTGATGAGTCGGAGGAAAATGAATGCAAAGAACAATAGATTAAAATCTATTAGTTTGGTAATGAAAGCGCGGAAAGAGTCACCCTATGTTAATTTGGCTGCAGAAATATAATATGTAAATACGGTATGGGAGGGAAAGCAGGCTGAAAGGACTTTTTAATTTTCCGCAGCAATTACAGTCCTTTACACCATTCTATCTCTTTCCTTGGAGATCAGTTTAGTTTCTCCATTTGCTGTATAGGAAAGGCTTTTGGAAACATACGATGTATTAGATTCATTTGAAAAACAGCAGATTCATCAGACAATACATACCTCAATTCTCCCACTTGTATTCATATTTTTTTTATATTTCACAGGTGGGGCTTTAGTATTTTTGAAAAGTATAACAGCACACAAGTAAAATCTCTAAATCTCAGTGAAATGTTTTTTATGAAATCATTCATTCATCATCATTTCCAGCCTTTATATGCCATCAGTGCTGTGCTATTTTATGTCGGTGTATTTAAATATATATCTTGGTTTTACCCCAAAAGAAGGAGGAGGAGAGGACAAGGTTCTTGTATTTTTCATCATTTTGATGCCAGAATTGATCAGCCTCACGAATCCCTCATCTTTCTGCCTCTCTCCTACTGGCCTCTCTCTCCCTCTAATTCTCTCTCTCTCTCTCTCTCTCTCTCTCTCTCTCTCTCTCTCTCTCTCTCTCTCCCTCCCTCTATTTCTCTCTCTCTCCTCCATCGAAGCCACTTCTGCAGAAGATGGCCTGTACTCTAGGGCTGTTTTCCAATTACGGTCCAACCTTTTCACAGAAGGTCATTATAATTAGAGATCCATTTAGCTTTTCTGTGAAAAGCAGGAAATAAAAAAAATTTGATTGTGGTCCCTGGAAGAAGAAGAGGAAGAGGAGAAAAAGGCTGTAGTGCTGATCTCAAGTGGCTCTATTATTATGGCTGGGTGGACAGGTTGCATGCATTAATGGCTTCACTAGGGGGAGAGACTGGCCTTTTGCACATTACTAGTGCATGAATGGAAAAAGACATCTTGGAAATAGCTCTCCAAATCAATACCAGGCCTGTATGTGTCTGTGTGTTCACCTCAGCAAAGAGAAGATAATGAGCAGAGGAGGACTTCATCGGAAGTGGAGTTGCTGAGGACTATAACACGTTTGAAAAAAGGACATCTTCATATGAAATGTGAGGAAAAATCATTTATATTTTAGATATATCTATATGTACATATATACATATGTGATTGACATTTCATTTAGTCCCCTCCCCCAAACAGCAGGTGTCTAACCACAGCAGCTGTAATAAAGCATGACGGGTTTAATTCACAAATTATGTGAATTGCGATGTTGTTGTTCTTTTCATGAAAGGATTTCAGATTAATTAATTTCAATTATTATGGCATTGCACGTATGAAAGCCATTTCTGGATGACAGCAGAGTTGATTATATTATATTTTGGATAACTATTTTAAAAAAGCAGCAAAACTAAAGCTCTCGTTCTAAACTGGACAGGGGAAACAGAACTAAAAATGTATCTTCTTTATTGATCTATGAAGTATCTTGTCAAGTAAATGCAGCACCTATCTGTTGCAATATAAAAGTCAAATATTACATTCTTAATTTGTAAAGTTACAATGATTTTTATGTCCCTCAAATAAAATCGTATCCTATACATTGCCTAGATATGATGTAATGTATTTTCATTTGTATTGTAACATATTTGTGTTAGGTGCCCAACCTTTAGAAACTACTTACATTTAACTGGATTTTTGTGTTACACTGTGAACTTTTTGGGCTTCTTCAATAGCAGAACAAATACAGCATCATTGATTTGAAACCAGGTTTTGTTGATCAATGGCTCAGAATGCACAAGCAGTAGTTCCACCTCCACAATGTGATTAAAAATGACAAATGCATCAGTCTGAAACAGGCAGAGTGTAAGATAGGGCCCATAATGTCCTTCACTGTGGTATTCTGGCCACATTATCTAGTCTATAATGAAGCAATGTAATGGTTACATTTATCCACAGCACACAACAGTAGTGCTTTTAAAAAATATATATGAGGCTGAGTTTATGGACAAAGATCCTAATTTAGATTTTATCAGCAGCTACGTCGATAGGAAGTGAATCTGTGCAGCATACAATCTATACAACAGTATGTTTGCTCCTCTCTGTATTACACAAGCAGATGGCTGGGGACCAACACTCCAAAGTGGTGGAAACCAACTAATTGGTTCGAGGGAAATCGATATGGTGCCGGCAGCAAACCCCTCCTTTCCCCTCACAGTCCATCAGTCTCGCTCTGCAATTACCCCATTGATTGGCCAGTGTTAATTGCAGGTCTCATTATTGCAGGTTTCAGCCAGTCACTATCACGGCAGCTGAGTTCAAAGGGTAACAGTGAGCAGTGCAGGCAGAACCTATGTAGCATGAATAAAAATGCATACTTTGCTCTGGAATCAGTGGTCTATACTGAAATATCTGGCCCTGATCATGAGAAAGAGATATTTTACTGAACCTCACAGCAAAGTTCTCTGATGCTCCAAGAGGTCAAATGTCCCGTCAGCTTCACAATAGCACCCTTTCAGTTGGTGCGGTGCCCCTCTGTTTTTTCAAATGTTATTTTTACCACTTAAATGATAAAACAGAATACAGCAGATTTTTTGTTTTTCTGAAAAATAATTGAAATGGCCAGAAACACTAGAGCCCCACAAAGGACAAAATTCAACTGCAACATTACCCTGAGCAGCATGTTGAGCCATCTTCAAACCAAGAACAACATTTTAGACTGCCTCTTGTGTATCTAGTCATTATGCTCAAAGAAAGGCGTATGTGCTACTCATTGGCTTAGGTTAAAAGGTATTAACAAGGTAAAACCACCACAACAAAACATGGCTCTCTAATAACTAGTCAATTGAGAAAGGGTGCTCATGTTTCAAGCTTTTTCAGAGTTACTTTGAGCTGCTCAAGGTAATAAAAAAAAATGTTTACATGAGTTTATTGTTTGTTTCATTCTAGATCAGTCTGATTTGTATGTGGAAGGACATCGTTTAGTTAGCTAGCAACAACCTAAAAGTATCAGTTTCCCTCTTAATCAAAAATATATAATTTTCTCTTATGTTTTGTACTACTGGGATACTAAATGTGTTGAAACTCACACCATAAATTATCTGTATTTATAAATCAAGCTGCAAGTAAAAAGGGAAATATGTATTTTTAACTCTCCCTTTAAATCTTTATGGTGACGGGTGGGTGACTGTGTTGCCTGCTATTAGCAATAGCTAGGTGCTAAGCTGGAGTAGCAAACAGGACTGAATAACATATAAAGATTAGCGATAAAGTTGCTACAATATGCAGAGAGATCGTGCAAAAGCAAAAATAGCACAGGTGTAAACACCACAATTACCCACAATAATGTATAAATTCAACAGCGTTAACTGTATTTAGCGAAAAAGCAGGAAGATAATAGTGTACACAGAAACACAGGAAGTGCAACAATATGCTCCCCGTTAGCATGTTAGCAGCAGGGGCACTTTGCTAACACAGTGAGGGCTCACCTTGCTGCCACTGCCTATTCTACCACAGTTTATTTCATGTGTAATTTTTTTTTTTTTTTTAAATGCCTCACTGTAATGTTAGCTAAAGTGAACAGAAAGCAGACTGTGTGGATTACATTGGTTAAAAGCTCGAGCAACATATTCTCTTCACATTTTCTTGCCACACAGATTTATCTACTTGGAATTTAATATTCCTCCAAAAGACACCAGGAAGTAGACAATAAGAATTTGCTCGATTGTTTCTCTTTGTTTTATTAGTTTTAACCAAATAAGAGCTAAACCATGAAAGAAAAGAATATACACCTTAGCAATTTGCACCTTACCCTTATATTTAGGTTGTATTGGAGGATAATATTCTAATAAAAGTATAGGTTTCTTGTTATTTTAAATAATTTGAATTTCATACAGTAGGTAGAAGCAGAGTTTAAAGAATAACATTCAACTTTAAATATGGAGCTACGTATTTTGTTAACACTAACATTTTTACAATGGAAGCAATAAATACTCAATGTGTGATTGTAAACAGACTAATTCCACTGCTATTCTTCCCACATAGCAGATGCTTCTCTACTTATCTAATCTGCAAGAATAAATATAAAAAAAATATGTTCTTTGTTTTGCATATTACAATGCACTTTAGCCTAATCAGGAGTGAAACAAAGGATATGAAAATGTTTCTTTCTCTTTCTTACCAGTAGCAATTCACAGCTGTTCTGGAAGACTAGTGGACTGGGGGAAAAAAAAATTAAATAAATAAACATTTCGAGTCAAGAGATTTTAGAAAAGCAAATGGGAAGAAGTGAAAAAAGTCATCATAATTCATAAAGTGATAATTAAAGTATATTTTAAGTTTAGAATTTTAACATATAAGATAAATCTACCCATCAGATAAATCAGATATGTCCGATAGATACAAAATGCAGTGGTTGAATGTAACTAAGTAACTTTACTTAAGTACTGTACTAAAGTACATTATGATGTACTTTGCTTGAGTATTTCCATATGTTATATATATTAAAACTTCAGTTCATTGCAGTGGAAAAAAAAATACTTTTTCCTTCTTACATTTAGCTGGCAGGTTTAGTTACTTTAAAGTTTTCAGTTTTCAGATTAAACATGAAAACATATAATACATTTAAGATAAATATATATTTTTATAAATTAAACCACACAAGATTATATAAAATTGTCAAAATTAATCCCACCTTTATCTGGATTTCTGAGAATCTGAGAGGGGCCACTCTTCATAAAAAGTACATTTTGATGGTAATACTAAACAAAAATGTATGCAAGAGTTTTATTTGTAGTGGAGTAAATCTGCACTGTGGTATTAGTATTTTCACTTAAGCTAGGGTTCTGAAGAATTACTTAGTCAAGTTAGTAGGATTTTCTCCAAAGCACAATCAGTTTTATTTATTGTATTCTTTTCAACAGGTTGTGAACCAAATGAGCCTGGGGCTAAAATCCAGCATAATAGACATTCACACACATACACACACATGCATGCACGCATGCA
>JAOWBC010001592.1:2866040-2879241 GCA_028566105.1 Hypoplectrus providencianus
ACAAGTCTGGCAGTAAAACTATTGTTTAAAATGTATGTCTTTATTTTTCCTAAGGTGCTGTTACTTTACGGACATTGGTGGATAGGGAAGAACGCCTATAAACCCAAAACTAGACGGAGTGACCCAGCAGTCTGAAACCACTTACCTGTGCTGTAGGCGTCCACACATTCCTCCTGGTGAGTGGCAGAACTACAGCTGTTAAATGACTTGAATCCTATATTTGAATGCTACTGTAATTAGTGCAGAAGTGTGAACATGACATGAATGTAAGGCGTCAACCCCTCAAAACAGCTGCATATGTTAGAGATTCCTGTCGGCTCCGGAGATGACAGCCATTGTAAAAGATTGATTTTACTGCTTTGAATGCATCTTAATTAGACTGCAGTGAGTGTTTTTGTGTCAACAATTACATCGATCTAACCTCTACAACATTTAATCACGTTGCTGTTTGTCAGCATACTCTTACAATGATGCACTGCATTTGTTAGTAAAAACTTTGGTTAACACTGTGGTCAGAGCATGGGTTGGAACATATTTCTTACCACAGTCCAAAGAAATTGAGTGTAGGGAAATATCTTGTCAGGTGTGTTATGTCTGTTTAGTTGGACCCCTATGATTGGCATGCCTCTTTACCAGTGTATGCTGCAGTTCCAGTTCCAGGTCCCTGCAATACCAAAACAGTATAAGCTGTTTCGAGAATGTATTGTAGATGCTGTCTCTGAGCTCCTCTGATTGCCACACCATATTACACAATGTTATCTGTGATAACAGATACAGATAACAGAGAAATTTCTTTTTTTTTTCTAGAGAAGTAATCTGCGGATCACCTCACATCAATTTCAGAATCCCCCAGTTAAACCTTGATTCACATCAGATTTTAATGTCACCAATGGTACAAATACTATTGGGATGCTTGTCTCAGTTATTTATCATTATTAATACTTAAATTTTCAATAACTTGATTTATTTCCCAGAAAGGTTGTGTATGTGATTTAATGCTTTTGTTCTTGGTTTTCTTCCATGTCAGCTCACCAAAACCAGTTTCTTGAATCTGGATTGAGAGCTTGTAGCAATGGAAAATTTGTTCAAGATGAGAGAAATGGCTTTAATATTGCAATGAATGTGTGGGAATTATTCCGGTTCAGACTGAATGGCATCACTGTTGGTTGGTTGTTTGGTTATATTTGGCTTTTCTTCCTTCATCCATAAGAGAACCAGCATGGGAAAAAGTTTCCCAGGATGGATAGTTAGAATTTCTGACATTCCTCATAGAAACCAATGATACAGCCACCACAGCTAGCTAAGCCCCCAGCTCATGATAAGAATGTCAAACAAATCAGATGACAGGCAGACTTTTTTTTACATAGCATGTCTGCATATTGGCAACTTAATTTTTAATACTGCAACTGGAGAGGTTGAGAGATCTTGGGGGAGGTCCCTACATGTAACATTCGTAAAGCACAAGCATACAGACAAATGTCACAGCATCACCTCCCTCCATCAACGCACGGAGCACTGCAGTCGTTCCCTTGTGCCTTTGCTCTGCTCGACGTGAGTGGCTTGTGGCTGAGATCAAACAGGATCGTCAACTGTCAGCCTCACGCTTCCCACAGACAGTGGTGACAGCTTGAACAAGGCAACATGACGTTCTGCCCACTGCCTCAGGAGAAGGCCGAACGCATTACACCCCCTCACTCCATCCTTTCATGGGTATATCTTTTGTGAGTTTAGGGTTTGAGTTGTTGTGTGCCTTACTTATAAATCATTGCCAATCACTTTTATATTACTGAAAATGTACCCCCAGCTAAATTCTACATGTTCTTCAAATTTAGATTTCTGGCTCCAGAAACACAGACTCGACAGTAAGCAGTAAAACCTTATCCAAGTTGTAGGTGTCCTCTCAAACTACTGGTGACATCATCCAAGCCAGTCTGTGGGCTAGACCCTTAATCTACAGTGTCACTGGAAGGCACAGGGTTTTGTGCTGATGTTGTATGACTTTGTCATTGCTGATAATTTGCATTGTCACTAAGTGAAGTTATGTCATAATCCAACCGCAAAGCCTGAACACAACGACATGTTTCTTTAGACTGTCTCTGATCAGTACATTCAACTGGAAAATAAAATAAAAACAGAAACAGGATTGGTGTCAACTTGGATCTAAGTACTGTTCTTTATGTCAGGATCTTCAGTGTAGATTTTCAAGTTTAACAGTTTTATAATTCCACTAAAAGTCACAATATTGTATAGTAAAAGTCCTCCAAATTGAAGTAACTCATTCTCTATTCCTCTCAGAGTGTCTGTGGGAGTAGCCACTGATGATTATGAACTTGCTGTCTAAAATTAGAAGATAAGACTATTGTAGCTGTCTTAGTGCCAGAAAGTCTAACCAGCAAAGTCAAATCACTAAGGGAGATTTCTCTGACTGTACACAGTTGCTCAGGAACTGAAGGATGCTTCATGTTGTACAGGTTCACACACAGACTTTTATGTATATGCTGTCATCACACCTGTTTCCTTTCCATTCCTTACCATAATGGTCTATGTGTATATGCATTTTTATGAATCAAATGTACATACAGAGAATTCATAGATATTCTTCCACTGTGTCGATTGCTCTAAATGTGTCACCATTATTTAATCATAGTTGGTGCTTCTTGTGCTATACAACACAGCATATAGCATGATTACCTAGAGTGAAATGTACCCATCATGTGTCATTTGTGTCAGAATGAGCCTGCAGTTCTGAGAGGACTGACTGATGACACCCGACCCTGTTACTGGTCAGAAGCCATTCTCTGACTTATGAGTCATCACAGCTATGCCCCGCCAGCCCATCCAATGTGTTAGATCATAACAATGGCTGACATTAAATGTGATGACAAACTTTATACAAATATGTCTGCAGTCTCAAGCACACACTGGCTCTGGTGGCTTATACTATGCATCTGCACTACTGTGGTTAAGAATCCAGTACACACTATTTGTCCCTTATTTACATTTCTCTTCAATGCAGACTTGCTCTGATAAAACAAATTGATCTATATTGAATCTGAAATTGATATAGTTTTGTTTTTAAATTATTTTCTTAAAGGGGACCACTGGAGGAAAATATACCCAGTGCAAATGTTATTGTTAGTCTGTCTGTCTTTGTGATGTGACGTAACAGCTAACAGTTTTACCCTCTTGGCAGTAACTGTCAACAATATGTGCTAATTGAATAGTCTCGTGTGTGACGTTACGCCCTCCTAATAGTTCTATGTCATGTGGACTGTACAATCATGGCTCTGTTTTGACTTTGGACCCACATAGTTTAGATTTGTTGCTTTTACAGTTTGACTCTTGCATTTTCTATAATTTGATCAGTTGATCTCTGTTTTAAATCTAGCCTAAACTGAGGGAGGCATTCCATATAGACACACACATAGTTAAGTTAAAACAACCAGCTGGTGTGTACAGCTGACATTTGAAGGAGAGGCTTCAGAGGGATGTGGTTTCCTAGGCATACCAAGTTGGTATGCCGAATTTGATGAATACTAAGTTGGTATGCCTAGGAACTTAGCCAGTGCAAACCCCAGCACCAGCAGTCACAGCGGGCTGGTGGCCAGCAGCAGCTCTGGGTCTAAGCTGTGAAACGGCAGCAACAGAATGTGTGATGATTTGGTAGTAAGTTGGAGCAATTTATGATCGCATCCCCAGCATTGGGTCTTGCCTCCTCGAAGAAATAACATTTACTGTACCCTTTATGTTTATCTGGAGGTCTTTTCACAAACTTGCATCCTTTATATTTTGCCTTTAAATCAGTGTCGAAAAGGAGCAGGAGCAGGCACAAATCATCAAATCAACAGATCTCAGGGTTCAAACAGCTGATCTGATCTCAAGAGCTGATGAGCTGATGAGCTGCTTCACGAAGTGCAAGAAATCAAGAGCACACGTCTCAGTCTTTGTCGGTCTCCCTTTTTTGGGAAACATGGCCCAGTATCCAAAACATCTGCAATGAAAATGGACAGAGTCAAAGTAAACGTCCCTATTATTAATGTCCCCCATGTGCAAATGCTCCTACCGGAGCCTCTTCGGTAGACACCTCCATCACCATTAGCCAGGTGCTCCAAGTCAGTGAGGAACGTCTGTCCCAGTGCACAATATACCATGGAGCATCTACTTTGGACTGCATTAATGGACAGCAGCTGTGGCATTTTACAGTGATATCTCCTTGTCTGTATGTCATTCTGCCTGCTCCATATGTGGCTTCAAATGTACATGCGGCATGCCACTGTGTGGATCTCACATTTATATTTAGCCAACTGAAACATGTTCATAATGTTTATTTACCGTTACCTTCTCCACTCTTGGGGTATAACAGAATGAGACCAGCTCCAATTCCTTGTCCAGATGGTTCAGTGACTATCTTAATTATTAGATATGAAACATTCTCCGTAATAAATTGTCATTGGTTGAACGAAGTAAACAGCAACAGTAGCTGCTACCACTTCTTTCTGTTGCTACCACTGTATGAGTGTTTAATCTTCGACAACAGCTGCTAAATTTCAGTCTGAGGCCTGCTTGGTCTCCATGCCATACATAGACTGAGACAGGCTACTATACAATGAAGAAGAAACAGAATGCATGCATTATACCTAGGTGTGATTACGCATATACACACGAAGACATGTACTGCGGACAGGCGGACAGACAGCTGATTGATAAAAGCAAGATAAGCCCTGAACCACACACTCCATTACCTCACTAGCTACACAGTGACACCCCACAGCCAAGGCCAGACAGATTATCAGAAAGGGTAGCATCAATAGCTGCAGGTTGTGTTGGGAGAGCAGAGAGGAGTTGTTAAGCCTCACTGACAGGCTTTGGCTTCACACCCTGGCTGGCCAGGAGTCCATGGGCATGTCCTGAATTAGCACAGGGTTTTCCCACTATGTGAGAATGCAGTGGTAGCTGGAACGCCTGTCACAAGTGTGAAGGCCTAGGAATACAACTGACTTCAGAGGGATTTTTTTAGGGACCTACCCCACCCCCCACCCTAATTCAATGAAGACGTATGACATAACAAAGATGAGCAATTGTTTCAGCACATATGAAAGCATAAAATGTTGCAGTAATGCATCAAAAGATATGAAAGAAAAATAAAGACATAGAAGAAAAAAATCACTTTCAGTGGTAGTGAAAGGGGCATGTTTTTAAGATAATTATCATTTTCAATCATTTTTTGAATAAAGAAATACATAAAATGTATGATATTATATAAATGAATCACTTTTTTCTAAACCCACAGCTTGATCTCACAGAGGTGGGTGCCTCTTCACGAGCTATAATAACACTTCTGGAAATCTTCTCTGAGCCCTCTGCAGGCAAACGTTCATGACCATAATTGACGTATTACATTTGAAAACCTTTATAACTATAACTGAAGGTGAATGCACACAGTAAATGCCCACATTGTCTTTATGTAATGTTCCTGTTTGCCACCCAGTGTGTAGTAGAGGAGAGGTAGGATAAAAGCTTCTTGGAGCGACAGTTACATGAGAGAGGAACGGTAATGAGTGGGCTGAAAACCGTGACAGCCGGTCTGCTGCAAGAAGGGGAGTGCGAAAGAGAGTGAATAAGAGGAGGGGGTTACATGTGGGAGTATACCACAGAAAATATGGTAGGAAGACAACACATTGCAGCCGCAGCCCAGTTTTTTTGAACAGATGAGCGAATGAGCAAGCGAGCATGTCTCGTCCAGACACCCACACTGCCTGGGCTGGTGTCCGAAGAGATTAGCAATACATTGTTACGTCTTTCTGTGTTTTTTTTTTCTTTTTGTGCTTTAGGTTGTTTTTTATACCTTGTGCCATTTCAGTATCCATTCCTGAGATTTGGACTGGTGAAATGCCTTCATGCTCGTCATCGTGTGATCTCTTTTATTATCCTTTCATATATCGCTCACAACTGGAGATATAGAGCAAGCTAGTACTGTGCACCTGTTTTTTTGCAAGTAGATAACTACAACAATAATAAGAGACCACTAGTTTAGAGAGGACAACAGGCAGATTGTGTCAAAAAAGAGATATTATGAAAAGGATAGTTTTAACTTGTTGCCAAACTGTTCACTTTCACTGTTTACATAGGACAACAGATCACTGAAGAGAATTATAAGAATATGTTCTTCCTCACACACTAGCGCCAAATATCTGCCCAAAAATGTGACCTGCATGAGTATGCAGAGTCAGAGCTCCTGGTAGCTCATTTTATTTCCATGTCTTTTATTGTCACAATTAATTTTCATAAAGTGCACAACTCATATGCCTAATTTCCATACGATTATGATCCCTTTGCCACACCACAGAAAGATCAGAGCCTGTGATGGCGGCATGGCAGAAATGGTTTTCCTTCAAACGAAAAGTAGTACAGTAAAAATGTGTGTGTCAGGAGGAAACACATGTTAAAGGTTATTTAAATAAAATAGGCACAACAGCTACCCTCCACCATTGCTCATATTACTCTGCGTTAAATGAAAAACCCACAAAAAATAGGAAAGTTAAAAAAAAAATACTTTATGACACAAAGTTGAAATGTAGGAATTCATTGCTGAACGTGTTCAAGCCCTTGAATTACACAATTTCCTTGTACAGTTCCAAGTATCAGCAGTGTTTGGTCATATATGAGTGTTTTATCCTCATGAATATAACAGAAATTGAGCCCAGGAGCTGGCTGCTAATGAAATGTTAATCCCTTGAATTACACAGTCTTCCAGCTCATTTGACACCGCTGCTGGTGTTTGATGTTTTGCATGAATGCATACATACACATTACACACACTAGCACAGGTTTTTTGATCTCGGATCGTTCTCTCTGAGTTGAATATTGGTCTAGTTTTTACACCTGATTCTAGCTGCTTTTTCTTACCCACTATAAGCATGGAACATGTTGCCATGGCATCAGTGAAAAGGCTGAGGTCTCCCTGTTGTCACATTTTGTTCAAAGACAACCTGAGCTCTCCAAAACCTCTGCTTTTCTGTGTCCTGTTACGTTCATGTCCATTATATCTCTTTCTCCTGTGGCCTTAGACTGAAACCATTTATCTCCACAGGGAAGCTGACCACTTCCCTTTGCATTTTTAGAAACTGAGAAATGACATCATCTTTACTAAAAACAAAATGGAAGAAAAGGAAAAGGCGCATTGTTATGCTGGGTTTCAGACAATTTTGATTGGGCTAGCAGCCATAGTATTTTATTTAGTAAATGATTCTCTACCATGATGAACATTGGTATAAGTTAAAGTGTTGTGGCTGTTGTCCACTGACTATAATACCATTTTATCAGCCCTGTTTGCTTGCTATTGGTCTGCCTAAATGGCTTTCTGGTGATGTAATTGCATTGAATGTGATCTCTTGCCAGAAAACAAAAGCTGGATTCCTTCATGGATTTTTAGATAACTTGTTCTATATATAGTTTTGTTTTCGCTCTTTCCTCTTTTCCCCTGCACTGTACTTAAATTGTGTGACGTTGTTATTGAGCCACATGTGTTATGGTGTTCCATATATGGTTGTCAGACAGGCCAACTTGTAGGTCGGTAGTATTTGTGTAGTTTCACAAATGAGGTGTGAAATATGCTTGAGGCCAGCACAATCTGTGATGTCTATACATGTATGATTGCGTGTGTGAAAGAGCCAGCAAGTGAGAGCGAGGGCTTGAATGTACATAAACACTCACGGTTCTGCTTTCACTCATGGGACTATAAAGATTGTCCTGAGCCAAAGCAGCTCTCACAGAACCAGGGGAAATAATGATCTTTGAATTGAAGGCATCACTGGATTGTTGTGGAAATCGTGGTTGGAAGGTATTTTGATAGATTGACTCTATCTATTTTACAAATCCTGGCTTCTCTAAAGAAGCTCTCTTTCCCTCTTCTCTCCTAACTTCATGTTTGGTTACAAGGTGCTGTTGTTAAATTGAGTTATGTCCTTTAAAAATGCAAGAGACATGCTCATCAGCTAACCTATTGTAAGAAATTAATCAAATCAAATAAAGAAAATCAATAATACTTTATTAATCCCCAAGGGGAAATGTATATCTCTGATCTAGCTCTATAGCTTGTACAGCCTGATGACTGTAGGGACAAAAGATCCTCTGAGTCTCTCTGTCCTGCAGCAGAGCAAGAGGAGCCTTCCACTGTGGCTCTTCTGGTGAACAAAGACGCCATGCAGTGGATGGTCCGGACACCTCACGATGGTCTCCAACATCCTGAGTGTGCACCTCTCCACCACCTCCTCCAGTGTGTCCAGACTAGCTCCAGTCACAGAGGCAGCCCTTCTGACCTGCACAGATTTGTACAATAGATTAGAGTCAATCTATCAAAATGAATAAGATCCCTTACACAATTGGCAGTGTTTTTTATCACATGATAAAAGGCAGATCTTTTTTTTCTTCCAAAGTGAAAAAAACTTCCCACTGAGAAACTATTCTGAGAGGGCTTCATGTTGTGAGTTATAGTTGGAGCTGTTACGGAGGCCCCTTCACAGGGTTCTCCCCGAAGAGAGCAGCTTGGTGTTGCATCATTATATTGATTCAATAATAACTATCCAGTAGAGAGGAGGCATCGAAGAAACATTTTCCTCCCCTCAACGTGTATATCAGTAGTAGTATTTGTGTAGTTTCACAAGTGATGCATCATATATGCGTGAGTGCAGCACAATCTGTCATGTGGTAGAGAAGTCACTGATTGAGGGTTGTTTTTTCCATCCCTAACCATGGTAGTCTACATGTCCAAGTACCCCAAATTGCTCCAGATGCTGCGTTCATCAGTGTGTGAATGGATTTCTGATAGTGGTAGGTGGCACTGTTTAGGCTAACCTCGGCCACCATTGTGATTGTGTGTGAATGGGTAAATGAGTGCTCTCTGTAGTGTTAAAGCGCTTTGAGCGGTCTCAAAGAAGAGTGCAGTCTATTTACCATTTACCTCACCACCACTGAGTGGACGAATAAACCAACAGCTACATTCTACAAATGAACATCAAGCTGTCATAGAGCATTGGGTAACATTGGATTGATTGAATTGAAAAGTGTAACCTTAGATTATTAAGTAATAAGGTAATGTCTAGGAACCATAAATAACTTTAACCCCTTAACGCCCAAATTAATATACCCTAACCCTAACCTTAACCGGCATTGGGGGAATGCAGACGCAATCTCGGCTGGTTGATTGAATCAAACGGTTTGTCACATATTTGAGACAGCGGACGTTAAGGGGTTAAAAGTTTGTGTCAATCCATCCTTTATATGTTGAGATATTTCACAGAAAGGGAAACTTTTAACCCACTGGTGACACTGGGAGAAATATCAATCGACTGCCTTCTCTGGAAACCATGATGTCAATCCTTCCAGCAGTTGTTAAGATATTTCAGTCTGGATAAAAGTGGCGGACCGACCAACAGACTGACATTGCTATCTCTAGAGCCATGCTCCCCTTATAGTGACTCGGGTAAATCTGTATTGGTGCAGCCAGTTGTTTTCAATTTTTTTATTGTGAGTTAATGGTGATGCTCACTATAGCAATCACAAAGTTAGCACTGTAATTGATAACAGTGGCAGTAATAAAAGCACCAGCTCTTTCTTAGTTTACAATTGGGTTTGAAAAACAGTTTGGAAATGATTGGGATCATTTCTGTTTGTGTGTTATTCAAATTTAAATCATTTTTAATCATCACTGAAAACAAAACATATGGTGTGTGTGTGTGTGTGTGTGTGTGTGTGTGAGAGAGAGAGAGAGAGAGTGAGGGAGAGCAAGTGAAACCTTCTCACAGAAATGCACATGTTTTGAGTTTGCCTGCAGAGTTTGTGGTTATCAAGCTGTACTCTGCCAGAAAAGTTGTGTTATTTGTAGAGTTGGGGGAAGTGAGAAGAGAGAAACCTCAGGAGCCGTTCTGTTCCTCTCTGCTGCAACACTGAAGGTATCTTTTCTCATACTTTCCCCTTCTCCGAGCACCAAACAGAAACTTTAATAGCAATGGCTCTTATTGTCAATGCTCAGAAAAACATTGTGCTCTTCCAAAGAGCAGGTCATGAAGCTTGGTACGTACTAGGAACTAAACAGTAATTATTACGATGAAAAGCACAGTAATGAACTGAAATCTTAATAGATAGATAGATTAATAGAAGAACTATGACAGATTCATCTGCTATTCACATAATGTGTTGTCCAGGTGAGTTGTGGTCTTTTTTTTTGTGTTTTCTATTCTAACCATGTCGGTATATACAAATTCAATTCCATAAAAGTTTGGACACAGTGTAATACATAAGAATGCTCCAAATACAAAATTCAGTGTATATTTCCAAATCTCAAGTTCATCATTTTGAACATATAATGCACTACACGTATCAATTGAATATGTGTCACCAGAAATTAACAAATTATTGCATTCAGTTTTTTTTTTTTTATTCATCATATTTTTTTCACTTTTATGACATCAGGGATTCACTGCATTTAGCACACAACTTTGATATATTAAGGATTTACTCTGATTTATGCTGTACAATAAAATCTAACAGTCCCAGGATGTTGTTAGCATGCAAATGACACTTAGTTGGCCTCTAAGATTTGAGCTTTGGGGTTTTTCAACTCTCCCTCCCACTCAGACCTAAATATAGAGGACTCAAGAACCATGCATAATTCCAGTCATTCCTGTTTAATAAGGGTTTTTCTCTTTGAAAAGTACAGTAGCTATATTTCCACACAGACTGGAAAAATCTTAATTTATATAACATCTGCTTTTAGTCATGCTAGCAGCAGTTCTGTAGGATGGTATATCAGCCAGGTGCTCAGTCACTCATTTGGTGAGCCAATAAAGCATGTTGGTATATGAATGTCTATATACAGTAAACGATTTTGGTAATTGCAGTCAAAAAAATTTGTTTTGCCAATGCTCAGTTTGTGACCAAATACCTTAAAACTCAAATTCTTACAAATTTTACCCATGCACTGTTGAGGACACCCAGACAGAGAAGATCACTGCCTGGTGTATAAAGAACATGGGGCATGACCAATATATCACTGAACCAACATTGGCATTTCACAGGTTAAATGTTATCACTATAAATGATATCCAGTATGTGCTGTTATGAAAGTGTTTTTCCCCACAATATAATGCATTGAGATATGATTCATCATTTAGAAATGGTGCCATCACATAGTTGATCCAGCAGATTGTGCTTCTTTGTCAGGCAGCACAGAAAGACAAATAGCAGCTCTCAGTGTTGTCAGCTCTATAATGTGAGGGAAGAACATCCAAAAGGCACTATGGCATCAAGAAAACATTTACGTTTTGAAACAGAAAATGGAAACCTTCTGCTTATATATTACATCATTAATAGAAGTTTATCAATAATACCATCAGTCACAATATACAGTATTAGGTCTAAAAACAGTATGAACAGGACCTGAGGCTCTGCAGGGGTTTGTTTGTGTGTAGTGCTCTACAATGCCTTAAAGACATTAACCCCAGCAAGAATGGGTCCAGGAAAATCATTAAGAATGCCAACTTTTTGTGCCTGCTGAGTTTATATAGAAGGTATCAGATACACCAGGCGATCTCTGAGAGGCTTAGTAAGAGCCTCTTCCCTATTTTGGGTATTTGTTATTGCACTCTGTATTGCACAAATTGAAGGAATTAGAATTGTACCTTGTACCTTGATTTCATGCGATAAATTGATTGATATCTACCTTCAAATCCAAAGTTACAACATAAGATGCAATCTTATTCAAAAATGTGTTTGAAACCTTTGATGTTAGGGGACAAATATTTATTTAATATGAACATGCTGTGAAATTATGTTGTCATAATTTTATCAGATTATGTTCAACTATTCACTAGTATGTAAGCCACAGAAACTGATTTAAAGCTACAGATTAGTTAAAAGGACATCATATGTCAAAAGGACACCCTTTGTTGTTGGGTCGTTGATGTATGAAGTCCAGTCTAAACAGAATAATGTCTGGTGGTCAAGCAGCAGCGTGCTCAATCCCTGTTGTTTTTGGTCAGTGTTGTTTCCCATGACTCTGAGATGAGCCAGAGGAAGCCCAATGTGATTTCCACACAGTTCCCAGGCCCCCAAATCCCCCCAAACACAGGCCATTACACACAGTCACACATACACACTTGCACTCATAAATCAGGGACAAATATGTGTGCGTATCTGTTTGTGTTGCTAACATTAAAAGAGATAAATGGCCAGAACATCCTTTGCTCTTTGATACACACATGCTCCCTCTAAGTTGTCAACCATAAACACACAGACACACAGGCCTGCAGGGCTCTCAGACGAAGGGACAGCTGCAGCTTGTCCAGTTGAGAGGCCAACTACATAAAACAAGGGCTAACTGCAGCTCAGACTGAAACACTCACACTTCAGGTCACTTGCTTTCAGTGGAACCTTCAAACTTCCTTCCACTTATCTCTGAACTTTCATGAAACAGGAAACTTCCCTCATAAGCACAGGAAAACTTTCAGGTTTCAGTTGTGATGAACTAACAGTAGTAATGTAAGTAAGTAAGTGTACCTAAATTTGGATTGGGTTCACAGGATTATATTGCATTTAACTATGCTAACTTTAAAGTCATTTAAAATTCTGTATAATTAGTTTGCTTGTTTGCCTTGTTGCTAATAGTTAAATTAGATAGAGCAGTAAGCTTGGAGGCAGAGGGAAGAAGCTAGCTTTGCTTTGCCATTAAACACCTGTGGTAGCAGTATGATAGAGCTGCTAAATTGGCAAATGATATTGTAGGAGAGTTTCTGAATTTAGTCTATCATACTTTTTTTGTGATTTCTTTTAGAACCACTTGTTAACAATGTCAGGGTTTGGGGGTTGTTTTGTCTGGCTGTTTGTCAGTAAGATTGCAGAAAAAGTACTGACTCAAATGACATGATTCTTGTGAAAGAGTGTAACATGGGCATGCCCAATTCAGTCTAGTGTTGGAATATAAAATTTGTTTGTGACTGGACAAATTCATGTGACCATCCACTTGAGTTGGATAACCATGGCAATAAAGGCCATGCCTCTCCAGTCTCCTTTGTCCGTTCGTTGTTTCTGTGGCTGGTGTTTTAGTTTGTTTTAATGACATAAATGGTAGAGAATACATAGAGTGAGACCAGTCTTACAGGGTTCAAGCATTCTGACTGCCCATCAACTCCACAATCGTTTGTTT
>JAOWBC010001592.1:2887740-2916699 GCA_028566105.1 Hypoplectrus providencianus
CAATAATGCAGGCATTTTAAAGTGAGTTCACCGTGGCAGTGTGGGGAGAGTTTCCTTTTCCACAGGAACAACTTCTAAAGGGTTTGCCTTGGAAAGAGAAGTTGTTTTCTCTTCCGCTCATGCTGTTGCTTCCTGAGTCTTGAGGAGGAAGGAATTCCCTCTAGTGCCGGCTACCCACCCCACATCCTAACACACGCACACACACAGACACACACAAAGAAGCTGCTGACATGCCTCTACAGAAGCACTGTGAAGAGAGTCTGAAAGTAATGAACTGACCCTTTCAAAAGGCCAGATAAGGTGGAATTTTGTTCCAAATCTTTGTGGGGGTGTTTCAAAAGCCATATTTGTTTGTGACATATGCCAACAAATACTTTTCATCTTAACATCCCATGACCCTGTTTGTTATACCAGTCGCACATGCCACCTTCAAATGCAGCCCATATAAAGCAGGATATACCAGTACAACCTGGCTTTTTCTTAACAGTGTGGATGGTAGTTCACTCAAGTTTATTCTTTAAGACCGTTTATTCACCTTGAGGCATCACCAGTCAGCCCACTAATCCCAGGACACAGGCTTTAGTATAAATGATTTATCCCTTAACCAATTTACCAACCTGACAGTCTCTCATTTCGGTGTCTTACATCATCTGATCCTGTGCTCTGCTGTTCTCTCCAGTCTCTTGTATCTGCTTACTCCACAGCAGGATCTTTGCAGTCATATATATATAGCTGCAGGCTCTAATATATGACTTTTCCCTGCTTTGTGTTGATTCTCTCTCCTGCTTGTGGCATTTCATTTTGTGTGTGCCTCTCACTCAGCTATACATACCCTTACTAACACAAGTCTGGTGGGGGGTGGTTTCTACTTGGATGACCTCCCTCCACCCTCCACACTGCCCCACCCTACTCTGGGGCCCAGTGTGCTCCATTCACCCGGCCAGCAGATGCTATTCAGACGAATGTAATCAGCCTAAAGCTGTTCATACTCACAGCTTGGGTTAGTGGAGGATGGGGTAAGAAGGGTCTTTGGTTGGCCCTGAAAAAGTTTGCCTTCCCACAATGCATGGCCTCAGTCTTTGTCTGATACTCACGCCCTGCCCCAGACACACTTAACACAATGCACAGCACATTTTGGAAGTGGAAATGAGCTGACACTTTAACAAATAAGCATGTGTAAATTCTGAATGTCAAGAGTTGCAATATGGAAATACATATATTAGTACACCAAATGTTTACTCTGCAGCTCCAATTTAATAGATATATTTTAAAATGTAAAGACAACTAGATACATAAGTAATACAAGGTTTTACAGTACCAACAGAGCTGCAACACTGTATTAATGTCCCAATAAACAATGCATTTTGATAATTGGATACAATATCTAGCTGGGAGGAAACATTTTAGATGGCCCCTTGGGTAGTGGTAGCTATGAGCTATGTAGCTCTTAAACACATAGACATACATAAACACATTTTTGAAACAGGAGCTCCTTGCTAAGCACTACAGTGGTCTGGTGGTGTTAGCGAGAAATTAGTTATTAGCGTTGTTTTAAAGTGTTGTTCAAGTATAGCGGATGGGGCTAACCCACACCAATAAAAGAGAATGTTGCCTTCCAAAAGAGTGTACAAACAACAGCTTGCTTGCCAGTCATTTCCTGCATTTATGTCACAGGGATTTTACTGCCATGCACCTTTAAGAGAGCCCAGTTCTGTGTCTGTTTACTCCAATGGTCAAAGTGAAAATGAGCACAGATTTAACAGATTCCTTTGCTACAAATGTATTATTGGGATTATTTTCACGGGCCACATGTCTTTTGAACACACTGACACGTTGGAGGGTTTTTTTTAGACAAAATAATTAGGTGGAAAATTACTTGGTACCTGACATGTCAAAGCAACACACTCTTGTAATGTATGGCAATTCAAAAGCTTTATTGTTGTCGTGTCACAGAGACGGTGTTAGTGTTAGCATATTTCAAATCTTTGGCTAATGTCAACTAATGTAGTCATGCTTAGTGTTTCTATTTGCTCTGTAAACGTGTGGTCTTACAAGGAAACTTTTTTTTTTTTCTGGAACAGTGACAAGATAAGACAGGCGTCTTGAAGCCATTGCAAAGTTTCATTGTTACTCCCATAAAATGTCAGAGGTACTTGCAGATTGTGTTTCCTTTGTAACAAACCAGGAAAGCTGCTTCCCCCTGTTTCCAGTCTTTTGGTTGAACGAAGCTTACTGGCTAGTGGCTGTAGCTTCATGTCTAGCATACAAGTGTTACAATATGTATATGTTTATGGCAAGAAAGCAACTGTACATTCCAAAATGTTAAACTGTTACTCTGATTTACTCTTGATTACTGCTAAGTGTTTCCTTCTGCCAAAAAGAGTCCAGGCTGATGTGTATCATTGATCCTGACAGTTACAACAATAACAATGTCTTCTTTTCTTATGAGACATGAAGTTGTAACCATATCCCACTGCTGATTGTCACCATTACTGATTGTGTTGTTACTTTGTTAATCAGAGTGTTATACTGGAAATGTAATCTTTTTGGTGAGGTGTGCTTCTTCAGCTTATCTCAGGGTATTATTATTATATAAATGAAATGAAATGTGATTGAAACCGGAGCTACTGTATTCCCCACTTCCCTAAAGTAATGAAGGTTATTTGATTTATTATTCATTGCTTCTCCCAGTCCTTTGTACTGATATGGTTCTTTTATTAGTCCTGTGGAATAAATCACTGTATTCCTGAAGGAAGTCCATTTCTAATAACTAATGTTATTTTCTGATAACATAAGCGCTTCTATCTTTAGGTCCAAATCATGACAAATATAAGGAATTTTGTTACTGAAACCCTAACTTGTAAATTCATAAATGCCTTAAAAGTGCCATCAAAATCATCCATTCAGGATAATGCTGATAAAGCCTTATCCTTCAAAGGTCATAAATTGTAGTAAAAACAAACTTTGTGTAAAGAGCAGAAGTGAGGCTTATTTTGGTTGAAGGAGTCAAAGCAAGGTTCAAAAGTGCAGTTTGTCTGGTGCACATTCCTTTTTTAATTGCATTTGTTAGTGTGAACTGGAAGAAAAACATGAAATTTGACCCACTTTGTATGAGTGTCTAATTGTATTTCTGCTTTTATCTCTGCAGTTCCTTCCCTCTCTCTCTCTCTCTCTTTTTTTTTACATTAATCCATCTGCAGCCGTTTTCTGTATGTAAGAATCTGTCTGTGTGCATGTGTGTGTATCAGATGACCTATTGAAATCATTGCAGTGCAGTGTGCCTGTTACCACGGCAACACAGGCTTCTCCGTCTCTCTCTCTTTCTCTCCCTCTGTCTCTCTCTGTGTCTCCCCTCCCCTTTCATTTCCCCCTCCACACCAGAGCGAGGTCATGTGACCGCACTGACGTCAAGCTGGAGAGGCAGGCAGGCAGAGGAGCGAGTTAGTTTTGTGGGCTTTTTTACAAACCTCCTGCTCAGACGAGGAGTCTCTGGGAGTCTGTCAGCCACAGTTAGCTCTGTCTCAGTCGCTCAGTCCATCTTCTCCCCCTCCCCTCTGCTGTTCTCCCCCTCACTTCCTTGCTCTTATCTTAGTGTCTTTCTGGAGCTCTTCTTTATCCTCGCCTGTTGCTGCTTCTTCTGCTGCTACTGCTGCTCCCACAAACTTAGACTTGAGAGAAAGTGCTGGGTGATGGTCTGCTGAACAGCTTGTACGTTGCTACAAAGTGAGGTAAGCTTCCTGCGTTTTCTCTTTGTGTGTGTATTGTGTGCTTTAGCAGCTCACTAGCTGCTTCCAGCGGGGTGTGCAGTAAGTTGAAGCTGGAAGGCTGACTCACATACTTGTGCAGAAGGGAAGTTGTCTTTTAGATGAATTTCTTAGCAGAGAGTGAGAGAGGCTCTGTGTATGCTGGGAAACTCATTCTGTCCCCCTTTAAGCATCAACTTTCGCACCAAGGAAGTGCAGAAATGGAGTGTGATGTTGTGAGGTTTCAATGGGGATCCCTGATCAGGGTGTGATCTCTAAGACTAGTTGCTTTCTTTCTCAGCACACACAACCAGATCTGGTTGGGTTTTTTTTTTTTCGAAACCCCTGCAGGAAGTGAGTGTATATGATAGGAGAGAGGGAGAAGGAGAGTGTGATCATTACGGGGGCTGTTATGTGCTCTGCAGTTGGAAGTGATGGGCAGCTCCACATGGCTTTTCCTTTCAATGCGTTGCTAATGTTAGAGGCAGTAGTGTGGGCTGGAGCTGCTGGCTCTGTCTGCCAGAGAGTCAGAGGCAGGGAGGGGGCAGAGCAGCTGCCACCTGCCCCCCTCAGAGGGGATGGGGAAGCCTCAAAGGTATGCGCTGAAAAAATGTAACTCTTACAGTCTGGAGGTCAGCTGATATATTTGTTTTTCTCAAGAATTTTAAAATGTGGTGGAACAGCAGCATTTTTTTGGTTGTTGTTTTTTTCAAGAATTTCCTTGACAAGTATCTAATTGTCAAGAAACATACCCCTCCCCATTGCACACGCACAGCTCCCTGCGTGCCTTTAACAATAGCATGTCAGCCCACATTTAGCCCAAATAGGGTGGAAAGAAAGGGAAATGTGCATAACAAGAGGTTTGGATCTCCCTACAATACTCCACACTTTCTCACTTTCCCTCCTCCTTGTCTCTCTACTTCTCTAGAACTCATCTGCTGTGAGACTTTATCTCTTCCTCTCATTCCCTCCACAGCAGTGCCTCCCTCCTCCAACTTAATGAAGTGGAGACAAGCCAAGAGCATGTAACAGGTCTTTGTCACTGAAGTATTCTAGTCGCAGTCCATCCAATTAAATGATCAGATTAGGACACAAAGTTGCATTTGCTGTGCTGATTGAATTGGATTATGGTTTGGTTTGGAGGTTGTTGTGACATAATACCTTACATGACCTATTTGAATATCTTTTCTTTTTTTTTTTATTCGTGAACGGCATCAGGTCAGAGAAAAGAAGATATACAATAGACTTTAGGAGTTGTAAAGCAGTGATAATCTTGGAGTTGACTGTCCTACTCCTGCTTTTATAACCAACATGTTTCATCTGTATTTCTCCATTACTGAGAATAACACAGAAGCAGACTGGAATGAACAAACTCTGTAAACTCTTCAAGCTTTACTTAAAAGCATATATTATTCTTTCTTCAGTGTATGTTGCAAAGCAGTTCCAAACGGTCTGTTAACCCTCAGGTACATCATTCAGAAGTGTCATCCTGTTGTAAAATGAGCGGTCTTATAAAATAATACTATATGCTCAAGCGTATGGTTACCAAAACTTATTGGGCTGTGAATGTGTTGAGGTGGGAGTGCTGTGGTTGTGTGTTTGTAAATGTCTCCAGCAAAATTAACAAGCGCCATACAGAGGCTGGCCTGATATATAACACAACCTAAATTAACCCACATGTTTTCTAGGATTGAAACATCAATTAACAAAACGCATTCTACCTTTTATTTTGGTGCCGTTCTGGCTCTTTTTTATATCATTAGGTGTTATATGATTTTCCTGTTATTTCAAGATTTTTTTATACTGGTTATTATTTATTTTATACTACTATTATGTGATTATTACATCATTATCTCTTTGAAAGAGTTAATCTTGGGTGCATAGCTTGAGGAGTGGGCTGAATGATATGGCTAAAAATGTTTAATGATTGAATATTATCATAATAATTGTCACACCATTATTTTTCTCAAGTTAAAATTCCAGTTTTTTGCTTTTTTTTGCTTCAGTGAAAAACATTTGAGGAAACCAGAGAGTTAATTGTGGTTTAAACTGTTCTTGATCTTTAGAACTTGACATTTGCTTGTTGAACAGCACAACTTTCACCAATCGGTAGATTCAAAATAATACATTAACAAATACTACTTATTTACTGTATTATACAAGTACATTTACTCAATTATTGTTGGCTTTTTTTAATATAATTTGACTATACTGTTGTATTTCTGTTTTCTGCTGCTTGGTACTTTTCCTCGACTTGTATATAGAGTGAAGTGCCACAGACGCTTTGGACACAGTGAAGCCCACGCTGCATTTCTCCAGCTGGTGGCTGCTGTTCCCGGGATATGCTGGCCTGTTTGGGTCACTGTTATCACTCCACATGTTGATGAGGTTAATCACCAGTTTTTCAATGAGGGGTCACTGCAGGTCATTTCATTTTATTTGCTGTTGTTGCCACTCACTGGTATTTTACGGTTATCCCGCTCTGCAGAGACTGTGTGTTGGCGACACGATAGATCATTTATCATCTTCTTTTTCTGTTTAAAGTATGAATCCTCAGATAAACACCAGCCGGACTTGTGCAATTACAGCTGTATAACCAAAATCAGAAACATGAACCCTTTACATACATCTGTGCGAGTGTAACCTTCTTTGGCAAAAAAATATCTTGATGTGTGCTGTAAGTTTTAACGTTGACTCATGTCCCTTCTGCTAGTATAGATGGGGTGGCATTTATGAAGTGTATTTCAGCCAGCCACTGGGGAGGTGCTACAGATGTTATGTCTTCTCTTTTGGAGTTGCAGGCTGTCCATCTTCATATTCAGACAGTGGTTGGTACCCATGGATTCCTCGGGTCTTCTAGTTTCACATGAGTCAGCTGGCTGCAGATTTTGATGCATTTAAAAACCCGTAGAAATCATTGTAATTCTGTGACACACAAGCTTTGACAAACTGTATGAACCAAGGTTCTTTAACATCCTGTTTTGTACTTAAGGGAGTATCATGTAACACTAGTGGAAACTAACTTGAAGGCAGTTTATGTAACTGTTGATTTATGATGAGAGCCAGAGAGGGAGAGAGAAACAGAGAACGAGAAAGAAAGAATTTAAGTGAGAAAGATGCTCAGAAATAGGAAACGAGGCAGACACTTGAAGAGTCAGTGAGACGATTCCTTGGTCTAAAAGTTCATGTCCGTTGGCACGAGTCAAACCAAGTCAAAACATGCCATGCTGGTTTGCCTTTCTATTACCAGTATTAGAACAATGTAGCATGGCCAAGATGGTCCATCTACGGAGCAGGGCTGCACTGCACCTGGCCTGCCTCCAAGCAGCTAAGCCAACCTGTGGTGACCCCCGACTGCCCCTCAAACCAGCATGTGGTGCGAGTCATGTCGGTTAGAGAGAAAGATATTTTTGAGAATGGCTCTGTGTGCTCCGTTCTCAGTACTTTTGCAGCTGCTAACGGAACCTCTGTGGTTTACGTTTAGTTTCTCTCCTGCTGTTTGTGTGTGTGTGTGTGTGTGTGTGTGTGTGTGTGTGTGTTTGTGCGTGTGTGTGTGTGTGTGTGTGTGTGTCTGTGTGATTTTGTCAGGCTCTTATTGAAAAAATTACTAACTCTGGAGTTTTTACTGTATAAAAAATCCACAAAAAAGAAACATCAGTGGCATAAATTGTGGTCAAAATAAAGTAACAATTAACTGTTTAGTTAAAAGCATCCTACAGATGACAGAATCAGTTGTTTGGGCAGAAGATTTGTGAGAACTGGAATGATAATAATTTAAACAAGTGTTTCCCAGAGCAGCACCACATAAATATTTTCACCCCCATCCCCTGTGAAAGCATTCATCTCTATGATTCACATGTTGAATGAAAGACGGACACATGCTAGTGGCAGAATCGAGGGACAGCTGGCCCACCACACTCGCGTCATTCTCCAATAGGCTTCTTTATAAAGAGGTCAGAGGTCATTCAAGTGAAATGCAGAATGCTCTGAGAGATTGCCCCCGGCTAAAGGGTAACCTTGGCCTATAAGCTTCCATGCATTGATTCAGGGGAACTGTGGGAAACAGATGTTCTATTTTTAGCCACAGAGAGGAATTCTCACACATTGTCATGTCATGCTGCTCACAAGAGTCAGAAAAGTTGAAAGAGGTTATATGAGTCATGACGTCAAATGTCACTTCTTCCAGTTTGTGATTCAAAAGATAAGCAAAATGTACAAAAATTGAACTGAAAGGTGTGCTCAATTGATTTATCTTTAATTAGTTGGGGTTTGATCATACATCAGTCTGTATCACTCTCTGTATGGTGTGATTAAAAAAACAGATTGACTATTATTTAAATGTTTCAAAGAGCTCAGTCAGATGATAAAATGATATTTAGTAGCTTTTTTCGGTTGTCTTTTGTGAGAATTAGTAATGGATATCTGCAAATATTGTGCCACATGTCCATATAATATCGTAACATGTAGAAACTTTTGGTTTACACCCTTATTAAATAGGCAGACACTTTATAATTTATGTTCACTCATTTGTGATAATGTTGTAGACATTTAAAATGAGATCAATAGTGTAACAGCAGTCATTTTGCTGAGTATTTTGTATATTGCCATTGTTAATTAAGGAGGAGGCTGAACATTTATTCTAACTCGCAAAAAAGAAGAAAATAGCCATGTAATGCAACTGTAACTTGTTGCTGAGTCTCTGTTGTTTATTTGTGAGAGTGAACGCATGATATTATTCCACATCAGTATGTAGGATACTTCAGTGGTTGTAACTTATGTGTGGTTGTGTGTAACTTATGTATTCTCTAACTGTAAGGGAGGAAGCAGGATGGTAATGAAACCTGCTGTTAAATTTCTTTAGTGTTTTAAAACAATTTGTCAAAAAGAACACTGTTCTTATTAATTTTAATTGAAACAATTGTTGTAAGTTCAATGGCATTTATTAAAGACTGCTGACTGGGCATTTGTACAGAAAATGTGTGGCATATGGCTACAGATACCAATTAAATATAGTAAGTAAAGTTGTGTTGAGAGATCCAGGATTTTACAAATAAGGAAGGTTACCCAGGGAAAAACGTTTTAATCAGTCTGGACACTTTTAGAGAGAATAGTAGAGAACAAGCACTTGTCCATATTATCAGCAAAGTGCGTTGCAATATGACGTCACATTCTGCAGATTTTTAAAATGTTTTCCCTGGGAATGACTGTTTTTGGCTGTTATGTAACTTTGATGCAGAGCATAAAGACTTAATAAAAGTACTTTCAATGCTGGACATTCTTCATAGATTAGACATTTAACAACTAAATAATGAATTTGTCCTTATTCATGTAAGAATCTAATTGGGCCTGTTTTTAGGAACAACTTATGGAATAGTAGAAGTTGAGAAGAGAAAGCATGCATTGGAATCAAAAATGTTTCTTAAGTTAGTCAAGTATAGGGAATGATGAAATAGGTTCCATAATAGTTCAATTCAGTTACTGTTGGCATTGTTTTCAAAGATATGTTTTACCACGGAGCACAGCAGCAGCTCACAGGCAGTATGGATGATCTTGAATTATTCACAATGTAGCATGTGAGTTGTTTCCCAAAAGGGAGTGTTGCAAATGACAGTGTGGCAGCTAGGAGGTGATAGATCTTAGATGCACAACTATTTGGAATTCCTCAGTGCCGGCAGAGATGTTTGTCAGTCAGGGTGCATGCCTTGCTGGGTATGTGAGGTGAAGCGGGGAGAGTGCTACTGTCACTTAAACATCCCTCGAACGCAATATCTGCTTGGAAATTGCTTTCGTGGAGCTGTGGATTTATTGCGAGCTGTTAGAAATGAAGATGCTATCGTGGAGTATTGTATTGTATGCTCATATGTTGTTGTGGCAGCTTTTCACAACACAGATAGCGGTACTGTAAACCCACACAGATTAGTGCTTCACTCAGTTTGAATATCTTTTGCACACATCTGACAAATGCTGTGTAAGGATTTCACTGTTTATAAAATACTTTCATACTCGATGATAAGTAATCTCCACAGTTACTGAGACTTCCTCTTGGGTCTTTAGTCATTCCACAATTTGTATTCACTCTGACTTTGTATAGAAGGAGTTTGACTGATTGGTAAAAGAGTCCTACCCGCCTTAACATGACCTGTTCATTCAAGATTCAAAAGCTTTATTTATCCTGACGGAAATTACTGTGCAACAGTAGCAGTACAGGAAGGAAGAAATAAATAAAAACAACAAATAAATACAACAAGTATAACAACTTAGACCCATTATACACTGCAAATATTATTCAGAAGAAGATAAAAAGAACTGGAAAGACCTTTTTAGGAATGACTACTTTGGTTACTCAAGCCGAAGGAAATCCTGTAAATCCAATTTTATTATAAAGTCGGCATAATCAATCCACAGCATTGCCCACAATGTTACATGAAAGGGGACAGAGGCTTTGACATTTCCAGCACCTCTTCCCCTCTCTTCCTGTTTCACTCTGTACCTCTAACACTGTCAATAAAGAAAAAATACTGACTGAATATCATCAGTGCATATTGTGCCAGTTTAGTAGTTGTTGTCACAGGATCAGTGACAACACCTGATCACCTCCGGAACTTCACTCAGTGGTGACCAGCCATGCAGTGGGTTGTATTCACTCAACAACAAATCTATATTCTTTCCTGTCGAAGACTAAAGTCTGTGCATGTTTAGAATCTATCACAATCTTTATGTTTTGGTAAGTCATGGTCAGTTTATCAGTCAGTTAGTCTTCAGCTTTCCCCCGACAAATATATAAACAAACCTTCCTGTTCAACATCAAATAAATATCACTTCTTCATGTATTGTGATCACCCCATCGTTTCCCTACTATATTATTATTATATTATTATATTCTTTTTTTTTGGCTTAATTATTTTGAAGTGAGTGACAAGGTATGTCCATAATAAGTTGACTAGATGGTTATTTATTGTTGTATACATCCCAATTCCCAAAAAGTTGGGACACCTTACCTATAAACAGATTTTGTCAATATATACACTCATTCTGAATTTGATGCGTTCTGTTTTTTCTTTGATAGACAAGTTTAACCTTGATCAAATTGTTATTAAACTCAGCTCCTTTTTCTGAGTACATAGTAAACTGTTGTATGGGCTAGACTGAAGATTGCATTGTATTGAATTAACCTCTGATGGGAGCAGCACAATATATTCTATCTAGATTTTAACACTAATTATATTTTGCATAAGTCTGTCGCAGAGTCTAACTTTCCTTGCCACAACACAGAAAATGACTCATTGAAAATGCCTATCGGTGTAGATATTCAGCTTGGTTGTTCTTCTCTGCTCAACACGTCCCAGTTCCCTGGGTTCATTCTGACCCCTGACCTCAACTATGATGTAATGTCCATTCTGCGTGTTATTTTCCGTGATGTTATATCCTGTTTCTATATTTTCCTTTGACCACAGGAAGCAGAATGAGCTTTGTTGCATCCCCGGGGCATTCTTCAATCACAACCATCTCCAGGCTCAAGCCCTGCCCGTGTTCAATTTTATCTTCTGTTTGTCCCCGTCTCACTCCTCTGTCCCTGCAATGCATACACTGACTGAGACATGATAGACCTTGCCCTTATTCTGTAACAACCATACATTCTCCAGCTGCTCCTATAGTTACTCTGCAAACATTTTTTTTATCAGTTATAGTTCAGCTAGGAACATTTTACAGCCATCCCATTTCATCTTTCACTAGCTAATGGAAAATGGTATCCAGCAGGTGTGATTGAGTGGGAGGCAGTTTTTTTTATTTTTTATTTTTTTTTTTATCATCGGTCATCAGTTTTTATGGAAAATTCACTTTGAACAAACAAAGCATTATCCAAACAGGCAGCAGTTGGTGTGCTAAACGTAAATTAATAGAGACATTTTAAGTCGCTTTTCTTCTTTATTTACTATCTGGAGAATTATCTACTTCAATTCTGTTTTTGATTTTAAACCTCAACACAACTATGAACACTGTGGAGATGTTTTTACAAAATGACCTGAAAATTCTAAGAAATAGTGGTTTACCATTGTACACAGCATAGATACAGCAACAATGACTAATATTAAATGGGCTCAGCAGATGGTCAACAAAAGGAATTTCATCAGTCTTCAGACGAGGCAGGATTTATACTAAAAACATTAGCGGATTAGATCAATGAACCATAATAAATACATCAACACACAGACAGATATCCATCCTATTTCTACCTGTTGCAACACATGAAATAGTCATCCAACCAATTAATCAGGACCAGTGATCCAGTGCCAGGCAGACAGAGGACTCCCACCAGAGCACCAAAGCCAGGGAGCCAAACAAATTAGACACGACCTCAGAATACAAGGCTTGGGTCCTTTTCTGCTGGACAAAGAGGAAGTGAAGAAGAAGAGAGTCTCTGCAGGCATGCAACCAAGCTCATTGTCATCACAGTCCACTAAACAGTTGTCAGATATGACTCTGCTGAGAAGTTCCTAAGTCCGCTGGTTTCCTGGATCTTTACACATATATTTCTAATGCTTGCAAGCAAGCCAGTGAATCTGTTATATAATGCTTATTTAATACCTCTAGCATGATAATAACACATAGTTTTACAGGCACAGTGACAGATCTCTGCACTGTGGCTGCATAGATGATATTACATAACCCTTAAGTTGATTATGAAAGTGACTTGGGGAAGTGTGTCATCTTGTGCTTCTCATTGGTTCACTCTTTTTCTCCTGAATCAATACGCACAATGTGTGGTTGCCTCTACCTCCTCCTCCCCCTCCTCCTATGAAGTCTGTTACCATGGCAACCTAATGAGGGCTAAGGAGGCCATTTAAAGTATAAGGGCTGAAAATATCGACTGTGGGCAGCATCAAGCTAACCAGCTAGCAACCTCAATCAATCCATAAAGACCTCCAATACCGTTTTTTTTTTTGTTTGTTTGTTTTGTTTGTATTTCTTTAAGTTGTAGATTTGACTGTGCGGCAAGTACGGTAAGCTTTGCTGCAGAAGTAAAGGGAAAGAAACAAGGAGTCAGATCCTAGAAAAGTTGGCTTAAATCCAAGTAGTACAAACTCATCTGCCCCCCTTTGGGTCACCCTCTATCTAGCTACTGCCTGGCCATCTGCCAGTGCCTGTCTCTGTGTTTTCCCACCTCGCCTCCCAGTGCCAGAGTATTGTTTGGGAAGTTTGAGGAAAGAGGTTTCTTTTTTTTGGATGGTTCTTAGAAACCAATACACATTACATAGCAATTTTGAAAAAAAAAAAAAAAAATGTTATGTGTAAAAGCCCATATTGTGTTTCACTCAGCCTGTAGTCTTACCAGGGAAAAGCTTAAAAACAGCTCCACATGAAGTCATTCAGAAGTCAGAATTTTTCACGCTTTAAACTGTTTCACCTGACTAGAGTTTTTTGTTTGTTTTTGCTTATTGCACAATGGTATAATGGTAATAATAATTTCATATAGCCAATACAAAAAACTGTAAGGAAGACTCACTTCTCATCCACTTTTAAAAGAACCTTTGACAATGTTATCAGCCCCTGAATTGCAACACAGCTCTGTTTTTTTTGTCGTCAGTGTTGAAGATGGGAGACTCTTCCTTTTATAGTTTCCTCAGTCCACTGGATGGTTAACACATAAACCTCAGCGACTCAGACATCCACACAGTCTTTTTACTGTTCCCCTCCATTTAAAATTCCTTCTCCACAGGAATCTACTGCAGCTGGACTATAAGCCCTTTTCACCCCTCTGCACCCTCAGCTGGTGTGCTGGAAAGTTAGGTAGTGGGAGCTAAAAGGCCATTATAGGAGAAGTTTGGCTCAGTAGTTGTGCTCTTGTGGTTTTATTTACTTACTTTTTATCTCAATGTCCTGTGCAGGTATACACTGTCCTCTTCCCCTTTGAAGAGAGCAAAGTGAAATGGTAATCTTGTTATAAAGATGTAACCTAATGGGTGACCTGGAGTTCTGTTTCTAAATGGAAGGTAATCAACCCTTTCTGCCTTGTTTCCTCTTATGTTCACTACCAGAACTAAAGTGATGCTTCAAAAATAGATAAAACGTCCCACTTTTCAATCCAGCCATTGCTTCTAGAAGTCAAGTGACACCGCTGCGTGTGAATGTGTTACTTTTTGTTTTAACCGGAATTAAGAAAGGTGCAAGTGGTTGTTTACCACTTCTTCTATTTAGTAAGTCTTTGACTGAATATTTTGACAGTTATGAAGAATTTCTGTTTATATAAATGAGACTTTAGTCAAGATGAATTAATGCCGAAAGAGTTACAAAGATTGTCCTTCTGTGGAAGAAAGAGTAGTTTTTCTTCCCGTTTGTACAACATTAATATAATCTTATCAGCCCATTTCAATTTTACAGAGAATCAGGTGGCAATCAAGCCTCACACATAATAGACTGTTGCAACGTAGGACCACTTTACATCGTAGTTATCATCATTACTTGACCCTTCTTCCTAGAATGGATTTTTAATAACTTTGACTTTATATAACTGTTGATAACAGTTGCTACTTGCTACTCACCTCACATACCTGCACCCACACAACCACTTCTAAACACACAGACACACATCCTGCAGTCACTCATCCTGTGTGTTTGACTGTGAGTAGTCTGTGTGCCCATGTGTATGTGTTTGCAGTGCACTCAGCCAGAAAGCTCATCAATGGCTGCAAGATTTTGCTGAATGTTACTATGGTAACCGCAGTGAAATTGCTTCATAAGAGTGGATTGCTCATATGTAGGATGAAATAAAACAGGATGAAAAGTATGGAAATGAGGTAGAGGCAAGGTGGAAGAGGAGGACAGGGAGTTTATGAATGAGATAGTAGCAAGACAAAAAGATTTGTTGACATGTAAATGGAATGAATGAAGGACAGCTGGTGAGGATGAAGATAGGAGAAATGCAAATGAAAGATAAAGATTAAATGTGTCTCTGCATCAGTCTCCATACCTGTAACCTGTCCATGTATGATACATGTATTCATGCAACATAAACATATTCATGGTGTTAGATTGTGGAGAGCCTTGTGTTTTACATACAAATCGTTGTTTGTCCATAAGGAAGTGATTGGAAAATATCATCAACTGATGAAGACGTGTGTGCGCGTGTATGTTTGTGTGTGTGAATGTACGTGTTTGTGAGGAAGAGAGAGAGAGAGAGAGGGCTGGTGTTGGTATTATCAGAAACCAAGTGTGGAACCAGTTGTGCTCAGTCTCCATTTGAATCTGAACCTCCGCTTCTGTATATGACTGTTACATTTGAATGATAATCAGCATCCAAATGGTTCTGCAGCTGGTTTCAAAGTGGGAATGTGAGCGGATGAGAGACGGGAACAGTTGAAGCTTCTGCCTGCTTCAAACAAATCACTATGTTTGAAATGTCAGCCAATCACATTGTGCCTACAAGTGCTTGTTTTTTGGAACTATGACTATGAATTTGTTGTAAGAAACTTGCGCAGAATGATAAACATAGAATGAACAGGAAATCACACAAATGATTAACATTTTTTTTTGTCTTCCTCAGCCACTATTGTAGAATTTAGGCTCACAGTTTTTTCCATGTACAGTACCAGAACCAAATTTTGGACAAACCTTCTCATTCAATGTTTTTTTTCTTAACTTTTATTATATTCTTTACATTGAAGATTAATATTTTAAATATGTCAGAACTATGATGGAACACATTTGACAACCAACGCTTAAACTTAAGGGTCAAAAACAAAACTGTTTTTTGAACAAACTGTGTGTTTTAATCAAAAAAACGAATTAGATTAAAACTAATAAGAAAATGCCATATCAGTTCCAAAGATCTGATCAACAAGAATGTACACACACCCAGACGAGCAACCAAAAAAAAATCTATGTTGTCACACATGTCAGTTGACCGCAGCATCCTCAGTTGGCCGAGTATGTCATCAGGAGCGGCTATGTTTGTGTGTGTGCAGACTGGAAATGGAGTGTATCATACAAGAGGTCACAGCAAATTGGCAATTAAGAACCTTGAGTGTGTTAGTGTGTGTGTACTCCTATAGAAGGACAGGTCATAGCTATGGATTCCATTAGTGAGGTGCCTGGCAACAGACTGAAGTGAAATCTGAGGGTCAGTTGTTGTAGTTGCCCCTTTAATAGTAGTCAGTGATGGAATTAGCATAAATTTGTGTTCTTTACATTTTCTAAACCAACCCTTGCAATATCACTTGACATTAAAGGCCACACAGTTGTACTCATGGCCAAAAACAACTCACCTAAATGTCGATAAATCAAATAAATGAACTCCAATTTTAATACCTTGGTACATAAAATCTTCATCATTTAATGGTGAAGGCCTTAATAATCTTTGTTTGCCAAGCTTGAGGTAAAAGAGGACTGAAAGTGAAGTGCAGAAACTAATTACACTCTAGAGAACATGAATACAACTTCAGAAAAGTAATAATGAATATCATCTTTCTGAATAGTATCCAAAAATTGCAGTGTTGCTTCCAGTGGGTCTAACACTTTATTATGGACTGGAAACAGCCTAATCTCACTAAACTAAAAATACCACTTTTTTTTTTTCTTTTTTTTTCTTTTTTTTTTTTTTTTTTACACCAAATTACATACTGGTGGCACAAACAGACAGCAGACTTTCACCCAGGAGTGCAGGATATTGCAGGATGCATGAATTTTGTGAGATCAGGTTTGCTACTTATGTCTCAATAACTTACGGATGAATAGCCATGAACTTTAGTACAGTAATGCATGTTCACCAGAGGATGGATTACTTAGATGTTGATGATCACTTCCCACCAGCATTGCCATGAGGTTGACTTTTCAATGCAGTGCCATCATTCTTTCAATATTGTGTGCCACTCAAGTGATTGCTCTTGATTATGACTCTATATCCAAAAGACTCCAAAGTGCTTTTCATCTTATTTACCAAAGCAAGGTAGGCGCTGTTGTGTAGCAATACCAGTCTGGCTGGTTATTTCCGTGTTTTGGGTTACTCAAGCATTTCCATTAGGCTTTCATGGTAGATAATTCAACCCTGCGATAAGTTATCACCTCTCAGATATCCTCACTTGCATTGTGCTCAGTGGTGGCCTTGGGTGAACCTTGAGTGCAGGAGGTCTGTGTTTTTAGCGCCTGCCATGATTTGACTTGATGCTGGCAGAGTCTAAATTCTCACTCACTCACAATCTTATGACACGATGTCAAGACAGACATGAGATTGAAGTAGTCAGGTAGACACAAGAAGATTTTAAGCTGTTGTTTTCATTTCCTATGGTTTTCGATAGCGCAGTTGTATTCAAGGACCTTGCTCGGTGGTTTTGAGTACACAAGTGACTCATTTCCTGAGACTTTTCAGAGTGAAGGCCATATCATGGCTAGCATGGCAGTGCGCAGGGCTGAAAACATCCTGGACATAAACTCATGCAAGATAAATTATGTTATGAGATGTTTGCATGGCTGTATGTTTAGTTGCTATAAATGTATTCTGATTGCTTAAAGGTTTATGATAACATACATCATATAGTTTATAGGAACATCCACAGAAGGAGCATGGTTACTGTATTAAGAGCACAATCTCACAGACACCAGGATCCGGCGCTTCCTGTTTGTGTCACCCAAAGGGCAGATATAAAACAGACTCAGAACTCATCTACTGTGGCTCTTGTCACTTTTTGCCTGCCTGCCTGCCGCTATTTCCCTGTTTTTCCTGTCAATATCGCTGCTGAGTGAAAGTGGCCAGGGTTATATAAATACATAAGACATTCTGAGATAATGATGATGAGGATATTGTGAAATAATCTGATATCATTTTAATTATTAACAACTTTTTCATACTGTTATTGTGCAATTCCTTTGTTTCATTTGGGTAGTTTTATTTGAAAATTTATTTTCAAAAATGTTGGGTCTACAATTTGGGATGCTGTGCAAAGCAGAAAGGTGTAAACTAACTAGAACAACAAATATATGCAAGCAACACAAATCACAAATCAACTGCAAACTGGGATTATAGAGCTTTCTCTTGTTCATAAAGATGAATACTTTGAACACTGATACACCAGTTCCAGGAAGAACAATAAGTTGCTTTCCAAGAGGTTATGAATCTGAATGATGTTTGTTAAGACACAAGGCTTACATGCCATATGTCTGTGTCACCTTATCCTTCCAGTTTACTGTGTCTCTGTGTGTGTGGAGAGATTTTATAGACTAATTAACCCCATGTTAGCCATATGCTGTCGTGTGGATTCAGAGTACAAAGTACTGCTTTCCATGGACAGTTCCAGCAGTTTGCACAAGAGAAGTGATTTTCTTTCCTGACAAACGAAAAGTCTGAAAAGAAAGGTTGCTGACATTTTTGAACCATAACTCAGTAAAGGAGAAAACAGCAACAAAGGTTGTTTTTTTTCCCCAATGGACCAACCATCAGCTGTAATCAGCCACACACTAAAACTCTGAAATGAAAGTGGTCAAGCTGATAAAACATAGGCATGGAGATGATCATGGAGCCACAACAACTTTTTACTATTAATTTAACAGCCATAAACACCCAGTATAGGTGTAAGTAGTCTTACCTTTAAATAAACATCTTATTAAAATTCAGGGCTCTGACCAAATTCCGCTCTACTACTTATGTATGTATTTATCTGATCTGAGATGAAAAGAAGGGCTCTTTCTTTCTAATTCTGCAACTCCTGGAGTTACTTGCACAAAAACTATTTCTCATTTTTATCTCATTTATCAAAGTCTTTCATGTTTGCTTTTGATTCAGGAATAGACCTTCCTTTCTATCAATCTGAAACATGTCTACAGAATAATGAGTTTATCCTATTGAGCAACTGGTTTATACATGTGTGTTAAATGCTTTTTTCTTCTTCTCATCTCTGCCTTCAGGCTGAGAACCAAGACATCAGTAGAACATTGTGTTGCACTTTGTCTGTGGAAGTTTTCCTAAAACCAAACCATCTCATCTCCCTCTCTCTCTCTCCAAGCTGTGATTGACTGGACCTACAGACATGGGGAAGCAGAACAGCAAGCTCCGCCCTGAGGTGATGCAGGACCTCCTGGAGAGCACTGACTTCACCGAGCACGAGATTCAGGAATGGTACAAGGGCTTCCTGAGGGATTGCCCCAGCGGGAACCTCTCCATGGAGGAGTTCAAGAAGATCTACGGTAACTTCTTCCCCTACGGAGACGCCTCAAAGTTCGCAGAGCATGTCTTTCGTACGTTCGACGCTAATGGTGACGGGACAATAGACTTTCGGGAGTTCATCATCGCACTAAGTGTGACGTCACGTGGCAAGCTGGAGCAAAAGTTGAAATGGGCATTCAGTATGTACGACCTGGATGGAAATGGGTACATCAGTAAAGCTGAGATGCTGGAGATTGTTCAGGTGAGTGTGTGTGTGTGTGTGTGTGCATGTTAACCCTAACCATTGTAATTCAAAGCAGCACCTCAGAGTATAAGACGTGAAGCCAATGTGGAAGTGCCAAAAACTGAAATTCTTGTATTGGCTTTTGAGAGGCTGGTTCCAAAAAGGAGTTTACCCTCATTGACGCACATATTGAAACGCCAACTACTTTTTTATGTTGTTGTTAAATTTGCATTAAAGGCACATCAAATAGATTTTTGTAATGAAAATAATTTGGCTTGAACATCATTTCTGACCCACTGGAGGTGTGTGTTGGCTTTGTATCTGCATGGACTCTGCCCTCTGCCTGTATTTTTTCTTTTTCTGACACTGCAGTTGGTGTCATCTGAGTGGGAAGGCTCCATTAAATACTGCTGTCTGGACACAAATTTTAAGCCTGTTTAGTTGAAATTGTGATATTTCTAAAAAATAACCTTTTCTGCATGCCTCATTTAACAATTTGTCAAATAGTGGCATTCCCAGGGGGCACAGAACTGACTCAGAGCCCTTTACTGCATGTCTTCCCCTTTGTCTCCACCTTTAATTCTGTATCTCTGCTATCAATGAAGTGGAATAAAATGCCAAATTGAAACTTTAAAGAAAAAAATCACCAAATTAAATGTTGGCTCTGAGCAGGTCTTGTTAAAAACAATAAATTCTGCACCGCTCAGCATAACCAATAAGTAATAATTGATTCTGCTGAGACTGCTGGGGAAAAATATTAATTGTAAATCAGGCAGAATGGGTGTCTCTTTACACAGAGCAGAGAACAGATTATAGAGGTTATATTTAGACTGTAAAAATGTAAAACGTTTAATATATATAAATTGTGGAGTCTTCATTATTTCCCCAACCTTTGTGACACTTTGTAAACCATGGTGTGTATAACCTTAATACAGCTTCGGGTTTTGAGAGAAGAACAGAGGACATACAGCTATTCTCCACTGAGGGATAATGCTCTTGCTGACATGGAGATGGATATATATGATGTAATATATATGATTCCTGAGAGATTAAAAGATGCATTTAGATATTAGGATTAATTGAATGAAAGCAGTTTTGGAAACAGTCAGGGATTCTTTAGCTTTACTCCTCTTTCACCGTGCCTCTTAGTCTTATCTAAAAGGGAAAAGCATGGATTTTCCATTGGTCTGTACCTTTTAACCTTCACAAATGGAACTGAAGCTTAGCCTAATCCATGTCAGTTAAACCCTGCTGCATACTGTACGCTCCTCTGTTATTTATCACCAGAGGTTAGCTTGCGGTCTGTATAAGGACTGTATTAAATCTCTGCTATTGTGTTTATGTGTGCATGTTTTACCTAGTGTAAGCATTTTGTGAAGCTTACTTGGTTTATTTTATAGTTGCCAAAAACAGCCTAATGCTGGAAAGATGAGGAAGGACCCAGACAGTGCTGAAAGCCCTGCATGCTAACCTGTTGTTATTCATTAAGGTAATAATAAAGGTAAAGGGCCCAGTGGGTTATTAGGGCTTTCAAACATTTTGAAATTGTTTTTAAATTAGCTCTAGTTAGTTTTGGGAATCTTATTAGATTGAATCATTTTTTTTTGTATCCATGGAACATTCAGCAGTTGTAGTTTAGATTTACAGTGTAAGAAAGTTTTCTTGAATGTGCAGCCGAGAACAGAAAACAAGGAGAAAGGGGGAGCAAGGGTGGCATTTCCTGAGAGCTTCTCATGTAAACAGACTATTACAGCAGCACACATACGCGCACATGCGTGTGTGTGTGTGTGTGTGTGTGTGTGTGTGTGTGTGTGTGTGTGTGTGTGTGTGTATCTGTGTGTATCTGTTTGTGTGTGCCCTCCCATCACCATTCTTCTTACTTTCTCCACATTTGTGTAGCCACAGCCCAGCAACGATTAATGTCCTGCACTCGGCTAATGTTAGCTTCACAGGATTTTGCACCTATCGGATCAGAAAAGAACATGGATCTCTTTCTAACTTCTGGTAATGAGTATCACAATAATACATGCACAGGCACAGCATTTTATCCATGACAGCTTTTTTTAAAGAAGACTATAGCAGTTGAGGATTACTTCATAGAGCTTGGGTTTGTTTTTTTTATTTTTCTGATGATATACATGTTTAGTTTGTCAGCTTCTTCTCTGACAACTTCTCTATTTCTTTTCATGCTGGCCACAGCCTATCCCAGGAAATATGAACCAAAATTGCCTTACAATTGCGCACGTATCATACCCTACCTCAAGACTGCAGTGATTCAGACTTCATCCTGTCACAAGACAAGATAAACTCTCTGCCTACTTTCCATTAAAAAGTGGTGCTGTTCCCAAGGACAACAGAATAGAAAGAGATGAGTCAGACGTTGATGTCTGGCTGTGTACAGGGCTCATCAGTTGAAGTGAAGAGTGAATTGAATGAAATGGAAAATGTGTTGAAAAGTTCATTTTTTCCGTCATATCGAGGAAATTTGTGCATTTGTCATTGTTAAGAAATCTTTGTTTGTATTTAGCAGTGGGAAAGTAGCTTCAAATTGTTAAGGGCTCAGAAATGGTGACCACTTTGCATGCAACCACCGCTATTGTAGTTCTAACCCAAGTTTGATTGTGGCTTGTGAAATGTAGAAGCCTTAGCCAATTAGTGCAGTTTGTCAAAGCCAAAGTGCAGTTTAAGAAAGAGCCCAGGGCCATCTCAGCTTTCTCTGTCTCTGTCTCAGACACAGAACCATTTATAGCTACATGCAGTATTCATCTACCCTCATGTCGATCTACTCCCTCTCTGCATTTTGCTGGCTGACTCTCCTAGTTCAAAGCCACCCACCTCTGCAGAGAAAAAGTTTTCAGGTAGCGCTGAGTTCTCCAAGTAACTGCTGAAGTTAAAATGATACCTGAGCTCAGTGTCTTTGAGTTAAAGTCTGCAGCTTAGCCTGATCACAGGGGTATCAGAGGGCACATTCGTTGGTGGATCTGATAAAGCTTTAATCCATCCGTTTCCTGCTGGTACCTGGGTATAGGTTAGGAGGCTAGGCAAAGCAAAAGCGAAAGGTAAAATAATATTCACAAGCTTTAGTGTTGGTATTCAAGTAGGGCTGATTCAGTTTGGTTTGAGGCATGTACAAGCATACACACACATGCACCACACACACACACACACACACACACACACACACACACACACACACATATATATATATATATATATATATACAAAATCAAAATATATCAAACCAAAAATGAGAAAAGCAAACAAAGAAGAAACGTTAAACTCTAGGGTGTCAAAAGTCAGGTGCTTCTCAGACTCCTAAGATTTTAAAAACATATTCCAGGTTTTCCATTGCTTATTAAAGCAATTTCACTGCTGACAAAAGATTTGCTCAGGGTAAAGATGATTGGCTGATAAGAAACTTACAGCCCGAATGAATCCATTGGTGCCAAACATGTCATGATATCTTGTCAAAGTTGAAGGGGGCAAACATGATTATTTTTTTATTTTTTCCAACAAAAGCTGCCCTGGTCATTTTAAGAGTCCCTTGACCTCTGAAAATATCTGACTGTAAATGTGTTTTATGAGTAGTTATAAGTTTCCCCTTTTTAGACCTGCTCACTTTATGCTAATGTCATGCAGTGTGTGGAAGCCATGCCTTATTTCTCATGCAGTATAAATGTGTTTTCGCCCACTGTGCCTGAAAATTCTGCATACTCAGGTCCCTAAACATTCTTGTAACTGTATAAATTGGGTATGAGTGTAAAGTGTGGATTCAATGAGCCTAACTGTGTTCACATTTGATGATGTTAGCCCCCGAAGTAGCATTTCAGAGTTGTAAGAATATTTCCTGTAAACTGACCCGCTTCACCTGATTGTAGTATTAATAGAAGCACATCCTGAAGAATTAACCAACCTTTAGAAATGTTATATAGCTCTGTTCAACAAGGTTATTATGTTACCAAATTGTCCATCACATCAGAACCACAAGTACTACCAGTAGACCATCACTTGTAAACGCTTCACCCCAGACCCTGTCATTTCCCCTGCAGTGGTCTCCATGTTTGATGTTCACAAGCCTCCATTTGCTGTAGTGACTGAGAGCTGTGGCTCACTCCAGCTAGCTAATGGTCCCTCCTGTGGAGAGTGTGTAAATGCTGGTGATGCTCATAATTAGCCTTGCTGTGGGAGTAATTGAATGAGATGGATTGCAGCCAGCCTGGCTCATCTTCTTCAGATAATGACACAATCTGAACTCAGGGAGGAAGGTAAAAGTGTCTCATCCACTCACCAATAGTCGATATCTCACCTCCGTCTGGCTCTGATCTGAAACGTGGCACTATCAGCAGATCAGACGGGCACAGAGGGACGTTATTGTCTCGATTGGCAACAAAAAGGAGGGAGAGAGAGCATTCATACTGGTAATTTGGTGAGATTGAACAGAATAGCAGGTTAGATGAATAGATCACTGCTGAGGCGGATAAAATCGCCATGGGAAACGTATTCATCTTTGGTGTGAGGATGAGGCGAGACAACGTGTGCATGTTGTGTGTGTGTGTTTATGACTGCAGGACAACTCTGCAAATGAACTGTCTATTGCAAAATTTTCTTTATTGTGTTTTGCAATAATTGCTCTTATGACTATTCATATTCCCTCCCCCTGTGTTTACAATTATGCACAAAACACAAAGACAATTTCCTTATATCCAGACTCTCAGTTAAAGTGTAATGGGGTGGTCATAACATATATGTAGTGATGCCATCTTTCTCACACTCATTCATTAGAGGCCCTTTTTTAGTCCTCATGTAGTAGTCGGGTGCTTTTTCCTGTTTTCCGTTCCAAAGGAAACACATCTGTCAAAAAACTAAAAATACATATGTCCAAGACACCTAAAAGATGTCCAGCCAGTTAAATGTGTAAGAGAATAAAGGAGAATCCATAGTAGGAGGTGAGAGGGGGATGGAGGCAGACAATCAACCAGAGAGAAATACACCAGCTGGCAGGGTGTCATGTGTGAAAGGGAAAAAAGGAAGACACGACCAATTAAGACAAAGGTTGTAGCCTGTGGATACAGCGGAAAAAAAGGATCCAACCTTAATAACACTGGCTTTACTTTTACTGCAGGACATTTTAACCATCTCAGATATGTTATCTAAAGACAGGCTGTGGTGAGGGATTAAAGCTGATGTTATTTTAAATCATTTATGACTGTTAATAAATCCCATGAGACCAGTCTGACATGACAAGTCTTTCTCAATACTTTCTGACCTTCCTAGCTTGTCTTAGGACCCTTTGATTCATATTGAAAGCACAAAACCCTGAGCCATAAAAAGCTGATTATTGAGCTGAGATTATTTAAACAGCAGTAAGTATAGAATGAGTTGGGAATAATGCAACTTTATTGCTGTAAAACAAAGAATTTTTAATAATTATTTGTCTGGAGAACTGTCATGGCTCATCCAATTTGTTCAATTCTTGCAATCTTAAAGTACTAACAGCCTTGGAAAACAAGAGCAAGACACAAATTGTGGAGCAGACTGAACAGCACAGAATGAAACCAAGTCAGGTGGCACTTCCTTAAGGTTCTCAGCTCGGCTTTCATGACTGCAAAATGATGTCTAGCTGCCAGTTATCCTGACTGTCATTGACAGAATTCTCACTTGGATGCTGCTCTCAAGGTCTACTAAATACAACCAAGATGAAACATCATCTGCACAACAGAAAAAGTTACTTGACAAAAATGTTGTAAAAGTTGTAATGTAGCCAAAATGGAGTTGAAATACAACAGATCATCCAACGAACCCAATTTTACCCAAAAGGTTATTTCATGAGCATTTGATGCCTTAGTGACAGTGGAGATAGAAGAAAAAATGGTAGTGGGAATTATACAGATTTTGGCATTTGTGGTCATGTGATATGAACCCAAAAAACTTGGCTATTGGCTCGGCTTATCGATAGCTGCCAAGATATTCCTGATGTTTAAGTAGTTTTACTGTAGTGAGCACAAGTCACACATTGAGTGAGTGTTTTGGCAGCAGCGCGTCGTATGTTAGATTGAGTCAGAGGGAGCACTTAATGCAGCACTGTGGCTCAGTGATAGCTTTTTGATGGTCTTTAGATAACAGTGGAGGTAAACATTCCCTGCCTCCGTTTGGCTCTCTGCTGTCACAGCACTGCATGCAGTCAGGAATATTGAGACAGCTATAAGCTGCGGATCGTTTCACTTATTGGTTACTTGTAATTTTAGGATTTAGAAAATTTAAGCTTATTTCACTGTGCTGCTCTGGATTAGACCATCAGCTAAATCCCCAACATGTAATATTGGCTAAATGTACTAAACTCTCACAGCGGTTTCAGGGATTTTGATTAATAACAGACTGATATTCACCGTGGCTGCTGCTTGTTCCTCAGCTCCACCGTGACCCAGGAGCTGGGTCGGCCTGCTACTCTGTAATAAGAGACATAACCAGCACTTATTCAAAGCTCCCGCTGCACTGTATTCACAACCAGCCCTCCTCTGTACACATGTCAGCTCCCATTCCCCTCAAATCCACCTCCTTATTAGAGGCCGAGACAGTGGGCTGTGATTTCACTGTCTACTGCCAAACAGCCTGCAATGCAACAGAGAAGAGGAAAGACAAAACACTGAGGACTGTGTTTGTGTCTGTTTGACTAAATTATGATTACGATTATGATAATGTCACATCACTGTTTTCTTGCTCATCTCTAACTAAGTAACTTTGGCAGAAAATGTATCCATTGAATAAGAAGTTGATTGGAGCCTTTAAAAACTGTCCATCTAGATGTGAATCTGCCTATAAAGAGCCATCTAGTAAACATTCATTAAAGCAACAAGTTCACAATGTAACATTCAAAATTCAAAGACTGATAGCAAAGTAACATTTGTGGAAAATACAAGTCATGGACATCCACAAAGGTGTGACATTACCGGAGGCAATAGCTGGTGCGTCAATCCCGTCAGAAAAGAAAAAAACAGGATTTATCCATTGATCAAACATTGATTATATAACCTCCCCCTTGTCTCTTTTGCAGGCAATCTATAAGATGGTGTCCTCTGTGATGAAGATGCCTGAGGACGAGTCAACACCTGAGAAGAGGACGGAGAAGATCTTCAGGCAGATGGACACCAACAGAGACGGTAGGCTGATCTCATTTGCAACTGCGTGTATCCCAGCTGTAACTCAAAAACATTACATCAAGTCAAATTTATTTTGCTTAAAAAGGGAAACGGGCTTAAAATACTTATGGCCCTGCCTTATGCACTGAATTGACGTACAAAGCCTTTTAAATTCTCTTGTTCCCCTAACAAGATGCCCACATCATTTAAAAAAAGAGATCAAATTGGTTTATTGATCGAACGGTTTCAGTGAAAAGGGACACAGCAGGCATTTACATTGCAAATGTATTGAACAGCTTGTCACTGCCACCTGGTTAGCCGGCCAGCAGCTGTTGTCATTGTACAAACCGGCCTGGTTTTCTGTCACGGAAGCACTTGGAGAGCCCTCCAGCCTGAAGCAGCAGTTCATTGACAACAGAACTCACGCCCGACCTGCGATTTTCAATACCACACAACACACTTCAGTCACACACAATTGTACTGCAGACACTCCTGCAGAGAGCGCATTCACACAGCACAAACACTCCAGAGGTAATCCTGAGCGCAGGAGGCCGAGCAACTAGATGGGAGGAAAGGGAGCTGGACGATGAGGATTTAGCGACGAGTGTGGGTAGGAGGAGAAGACATAGCAAAAGAGGAGTGGGTTGGAAGATAGAGAGACAGAAGGAGGAGGAGGGAAGACAGTGGGAGAAAAGTGACAGCAAAACAAAGACTGAGAGGGAGCATGCTGACCTGGACATGTTCTGCAATGTCTTGATTTTATTTCCTCTAATGAGAAGCATGAGTGGTGAGAAAGTCCTCAGAGGCGTCTTGAGCCTGTCTGATAGAGAAGAGCTGTCCAAACACCGCCACCTGTTGGTGAAACATGGAACATCATTAAAATGCACTGATTCAGGTTGTGACTGCAATCACAAAGATTTTAAATTGATTTACCTGAAAATGTGTGGGTTTTTTTCACCAAGTCACTAAAATTCTTTAAAAAACATTAATTGTGAGAAGTTAAGATAACTCCCAGCCATCTCTGATCTCTGCATGTGAAAGGGCATAAGGTTGTTGTACCCATTAATTTACCAATGGATCACGGTAACAGGGATAGGTCCATGTCACACCATGAGGTAGATTCGGCTAATTAGGGAAGAAATTTGACAAGAAGACATATGGAAGAGCTAAAACATGCAATGATTTCTGAGACTGTCAGTGTCTCTCACTGTCATTTTCTGAACAAAATGTGTCTCCCAGTGATGTGCTGCTCCATCACTTCTGCACAGGGTGCTTCATTTTACGCCTGGGTTGTGTATGTTGTAGGTAAGCTGTCCCTGGAGGAGTTCATCAAAGGAGCGAAGAGCGACCCCTCCATCGTCCGCCTGTTGCAGTGTGACCCCAGCAGCGCCGGACAGTTCTAAACCTGAGGCATCAACACAACCTGTAAGACTCACATCCAGCAGCTTCACCTGCAAGTCAACTCAATTCACTCAGCTAAACTTTTTGAAAAGTTCAGGGAGAGTTCAGCACTACTGAAAGTGCGCTGGTGTTAGTAGAAAGTGGCGTTAGTAGGAAGGCTGAGGTTCAGCCTCGGGAACAAAGGTGTTTCTCCTACAAGCAGTTGTGCCTCCCAGGCAGCGAACCACCTTCTGGAGGGAAGCTATTCAGAGGCTGTGAGCAGCGTGCAGGATGTGGGATGGGTCATCCACGATGCCACTGGCTCGGTGACTATTTGTAGTTCATGGACAGATATTAGAGACTTTGTAGGAGGTGGCCTGTCTTCCTCAGTAGTTGCTGAAGGTGGTGATGCTCTGAGGAAGCTTCTTACTTTGAAAGCCCCCATGTGTAGGATTTGTCAGTTTCTGAACGGCTGTCTTTGTTGGCACTCTTGTAAACCTCGGTTTTCTCTTACGTATTAACTCTTTACAAAAGATTACTCTCAGGAATTTGGGTTGCCTCTCCATGGGTCTTTAGGAGACTTTAAGAGGTTTACTGTCTTGTGAAATCGGCAAGCACTTCTCTAGTTCTAAGACTCTAGTTGCAGCAGCAGTTGGTAAAGTTGGTTAGTGCTGGGCGAGGCTGGGCTGTGAGTTTACAGTTAGTGTACACTTTTGCTGTTTTATTAGGTCATTTTGGTTTGTTTTCATTTTTGGTCATTGTGAAACTCCCCCATGGTGCTAGCATCAAAAACACAATACGAGGTGTATTGCTTTTCTAAATGGCATTTTCTATCATATTGACATTTACTGTGTTTTTGACCTTTACACCTGGCATTAAAATATGTTTTGGGTGATGGGATTACAGTCAGATAGTGTTTGATGCCATGAAAGTGTCTGTTTAATCTGCCAACCCACCTCTGGAGGTGGTCAGGGACACATTTTGTAATTATTATCAGGTTAAATCAGATCTGGACACACTCAGCAATTGAAACACATTTTAAAGCCTAATATAAAGGTGTGAAGAGAGGGGGAGTATGCTAGTATGTGACCTTTGACCTGTGATTCACCTTGTGAAACATGAATGAAAAGGAGTCAAGATAATGCTGGAGTTTTTTATTTTTATTTTATTACACTATGATATACCTTTGCTTATGTCTGATTGATATGATTGACACTGGGACAGTAATACATCTTGAGAAGCGAGTGAGACATTGACCGAACGTGGTCTGAAATATGCTACATTTGTGTCGTATTGTGGTGTACTTTTTGTTTTTTGTTTAAA
>JAOWBC010001592.1:2943021-2957864 GCA_028566105.1 Hypoplectrus providencianus
CCCCCCCCCCCCCCCCTACTCCTTTATCAACATGAATCCTTATTATTGGGATTGCATGGGAAAAAACATAAGAAAGGAAACAGTGAGCACCCTCCTTAATATTAAGGAATCCTGACAGCCAGGATCATAGCTGCCGCTTAGTTACTTTCAGGTCCTCTGTTTAATTAGGAACCTTCAAAGGACTACTCAACCTAAGTCCAGAGCCTGATTGTTGTTCACCTGTGGCAAACTGCTGATTTGACTAGTTCATAAGGTCCCATATTCACAGTACATGTCAAGACAGAAATCAAGGTAGTAAAAGGCACTCTTTGGAGACCAGCAGAAAAAAATGTGATGTGATGCATAAATCAGGGTGTACAACCATTACTAGGCTAGAAATATTTTGCTTCAATATTTTTTAAGGGAAATAGGTATGGAACCCCCAAGTCTCTTATAACAGTTGGCCATTCCACCTAAAAGGAGAACTGGGCAAGGAGAATTTAAAAGGGGAAGGTGACCGAGAGCCCAACAGTCACTCTGAAACCTCTTCTCTACCAAATTAACTTTAATTATTGTCCCATTCCTACTCAAGAACCTGTGATCTGGTAAACCAGCCAGCAGGATTTCCTGTTACCTATTTCTGAATGACAAGAAGGGAATTGTTCAAAAATAAAATAAATGTGAAATGAAAATAAAATATTTAGCCTCAAACAAACCTGTTCTATGTTTGTGGTAAATAGCTTCAGAAGGAAGCCTTTTGCAGAGACAGGGAATCTGCCAGAGGGACAACCATCTCAAGCAGCATTCCATCAATCAGGGGCCACATTCATAAAGCTTCCTGGAGTTGCTCCTAGTGAATAAACCATTTTAAATGTTATACATAGTCACTGAGCGCAAATGAGAAAAAAATACACGGAATGGCTGCTGTAAGCAATCTGCCTTGTATTTATTTTAAACATTTGAGAAACCTTTAATGATTCTAAGCTTTCAGAAACCATACATGTATAATATACATGTGTGTATACTCGTGTGTTTGTATGTGTATTGCCTACTCTCAGAAATTAAATAAATCAAGTCTTAACAACAACATGTCTAACCTAAAAAACAGCTTGTAATGTCGGGGAAGAAAGACATGAATGATTTTGCCTTACTGCACTCAGGTGGAATTGAGTGTTAGCGGGCTCATTTAGGAAGTTTCCCTTTGGTCTTTTTAGGGAACAGGGTCATCAGATGGAAAATGAATAATACATTAATTAGTTTGTGTTATTACCTGCAACTCTTAGGTTATCCGCAGCTCTGACTTACTTAAATTCAAATTCAGGTGAAATATATTGTACTTAAATGTACAAAATGAATATTCATATACAGTTGTATACCAATACATTATATAAATACACTTTTCATTAATTTCAACTAAATTTATTCAGAAATAATTTGAGTCATTTCCAGTAATTATGTGACCATGGAGAACAAATGTTTGTTCCTGCTTGAAACTTTGACTTGTTGACCTATCAGATATTCCCTGATTATTTATTATTTATTATTCCCTTGTAGTTGCACAGCTCATTAAGCAGCTAGAAATTGGCAGCCATCTTGGATTTGGAGGTCAAAAATGGGTCAAGACATCATAAAAAGATCATTTATGAATTTTGGTGTGAAATTCAGTGAAAGCCAATCATCTGATTTCTGTAGTCATGGAAAATTATTTGTTAATTGAATTAAACATTTGGATAGATACCATTATTATATATTATAGACCACTGTTACTGTTTAAAGCTCACACAGAACGAACACTGAATTTTTCAAACAAATTCAACTTCATTGATGAATGTTGCTGGAAAACTCTGTTCTCAGTTTGTGTGTGTGTGTATGTGTGCATGCAGATGTGCATGTCTGAACTCACCTTACCAGTAATGTGGTCTTTAAAATTCCTTACCTTCAAACCCCCATAGGCTGCCACTACATACCTCTTGCACCACACTTTAACACTGAGAGAAGATTCCATTCTTTTTTTCCCTTTTTTTTAACTGGTGCCTGTGCATTTCTACAGCCGACATTATCTGATCTGCCCTTAAATAGGTTACAAGCTTGAAATCTTGGCCCAAGGGGGAAACATGTGACAGGGCAAAAATAGCTTCACTCTCTCCCCTTGGAAACTAACCAGAATGCAGAAATAGTAGTTTCTATTAGGCAAGATATACTGTAGCACTGTGTCCTGTGTTCTAGTTTGTGATGTCCTCAGCATCTCCAGCAATTCCAGACACAGTTTCATCACTGTGAGGAAAGAAAGAAATTATTTTATTTTGTTAGAGAAACATCTCTCTGCTGGCGTAGGAGCTTTGTGGTCTCTAGATAAAATATGTCCCCATCACCAATCAGCTCCACTCAGCTATGATCTATGTCATAGGACCGGTATCATAGGCAGCATTCAAGGCTTAAGAATTCCTTTCTGTGTTAGTCACTAGGCAGTATATACTACATAGATATATAGAAATATTTGCAGTAGTGCTTTGCTTTGTTGAAAAGTTTGATTTGTTGTTTACTTACATATCAGTTACGATTGTTTCAGGTCTGTTTCTTACATTTGTATTGCTAATAGCTTAGATGCAAGATCATGTCATGTTGAATTTAATCAGAAGTGCTTGCAAAGCATTTGGAATTGTGACTTAATTACATTAAAGAGTAAAAAAAATATGATATTGCCTCCATTATTTGCAATAATTTGTCATCATCTTCCCGCAATGGCACTGGAGGGGGCGGACTACACCTCCCACAATGTCTCGTGTTCGGTTGCCCTGGTAACGTTTGACGTCAGCCCCCCCTGCTCTGGCCGTGCCTTGGACTGGTGTGATTGGAGGGAAACCCCGTGGACTGCATTCAGACAGACGGGCTGAGAGAATCAGCTGTAGCTTGGCACACCGAAATCACTGCTATCTGCCAGTACTCAGGTATGAAAGGACTCAAAAGTTTAAAAACTGCACTTGTATGTTTGCGTAATTTATAGGTTGGTCCTCTAACTAAAGATTGGGAAATTGTAGTAACGGATGCGCATCGCCTCCACTTGTCTGTAGGGCTGCATGAAGCGGCGACAATCATCGGACCAAAGAACAATGGCTAGCTTAGCTACAGTTCGGGATATGTCTAATGGCTGGTTGTAAAATGGTATATCAGACGTGGAAGAAGGGTAGCTCAAAGGTTGGAAACCCGATATTTTGTGTAAACTACAAACGTTAAACCTCTTAACCGGAATCATTTAATAGTGTAAGCCAATTGGTAAGGTGTGCCTCTTCCCTGTTAACAATTTACCAGGCTACTGTAATGGACATGCATTGTCTTTACAGGAGTAATACATGACGCGTGTAAGTGTATCCTTTTCTTTAGGTATTATCGTAATCTCAGTTTTAGCTTCTGTAATAATGCATTTGAAAATACATTGGAAAATAACATCTGTGGCTCTGTAATGCGATGGATCAAATATATTTGCTGACGTTTTGTGTCGACTACCGTTCGATTAACGATAACGCATTAAGGTTGACTTAGTTTTTGCAAACATAACCTCATTCTACGTTAAATATACTTTTGATTAATAGAAGTGACTATCTACCGCCCGATGGTTAGCTTAACGCAGATGGACACCTTTTTTTTAAATCTTAGCGTCGCCTGAACCATCCAAACTAATCATTTTTCGATTTATGTTGAATAGTTACGTTTGAAAATGTGTGTACGCATTATGATAGTATGATTAGTTACAATCAATGGATAACCCCGAGCCCATTTATAAAAATCTGTCTGGTTTGGCTGCTTCGTTTCAGGAAATAGTCGGCGCCATACTGGAAACGGGTCACGAGGGCCTTGTAGTAGCGGTTGCTTTTCATTCGCTGTAAACGGCGATTCTCATCAGTACTAGTTACATTTATGTAATCGCACATTCATTTGAATCTCTTTGGGCTTTGTGTCGGCCTTTACATACAGACAATAATCACTGTAATTCGCTGTAATTTTGCACTTTTGTTTCCGTGTTCTCGCCTGTTGGGCGAGCCACAGGTACAGGAGTGGGTGTGGTGTGTGTTTGTGTGTGCGCGCCTGAGCGCGCGCTCGTTTCTGTGTGTGGCAGAACACGGGGGTGGGGGGGGACTGCGTCTGCCCCAGAGGCTAGCCAGCAATATAAGATCGTATTATTCTTGGGTGTATCTGTACTATATGCCCAATATAATTCAATGTCGCACGAGACTTGTGTCACTTACAATTGCATTATTTTTTTAGTTTACTTATTTGTCAATTAGAATGCATACACGCCATGGGTCTTGTTGCATAATGCCTATGGCAGACCCCTTAGTATTGAAACTGTTATTTATTACACATTTTCAAAGCGTATTGTTTTCCGATGTTAGGATTTTTCAATTAGAAACTGAAATAAACCTTAAGCTTTTGTGATTTTGATTTTCTTCTGGGTTCTGGAATATCAGCATTATATTATAACATCATGTAGGCAATGCTGTAATACTTATTAATACACGTGTACATTTCAGCACATAGAATGGATTGTATGGTAACATATCTTCTTCGAAGTAACATATGCATGTTGGATCAAGGGCGGACAAGTGACAAATCCAAATCCGTTTGAAGATTAGTCATCACACTGATCATATGGGAAATTACTTTTGTGATGGCAGTATTTACATTTATTTTTATCTATTCAGTGGTGTAGAATTAGCTTTCCCTTATATCAGGGCAGATTTTGAACTCACCACACTACATGCACTGTGTAATGGAAAAAAGTAATTGATTCTGTAGAACCCCGCTGGCTATTGTGGATGGGTCAAACGGATGTAGGCTATTGATCTAGTGAAGAGAATTCCTGCGTTTGTGTGTCAAGTTTTCACATGACTTATATTATGTGTTCTGTATTTGCCTGCACCTCTTACAAACTTATAGCACTTAACATTTAGTATTTCAACTTCCTGAAAATCTTAAATCACCGTGCTTGTATGCCTACAGGTATATTTAAAAACATATTTTTATTGAGTACAAATTTACTTTGCAAATGTCCTTTTTAATAAATAATGCAACATATCAATTATTTTCTAATTTAAACATATTGTCACTTTACTTTTGCTTTGGTGCTCACTGACAGCCATTATCTTCTTGCCACTCTCTTACTGACTGCCAGCTTTCCTGTTTTCTTCTCCATGTTTCTTTGTCCAGTGAGCAGTCATGAGCGACCCCCAAAATGAATTGGTTCAAAAGGCCAAACTGGCCGAGCAAGCTGAGCGTTATGATGACATGGCGGCTGCAATGAAGTCTGTGACAGAGGGTAGTGAATCACTGTCAAATGAAGAGCGTAACCTGCTGTCAGTGGCCTACAAGAATGTTGTGGGGGCCCGTCGCTCTTCATGGCGTGTGGTGTCCAGCATCGAGCAAAAGTCTGAGGGCAGCGAAAGGAAGAAGAGCATGGCCAAAGAGTACCGGGAAAAGATTGAGAAGGAGCTCAATGACATATGCCGTGATGTGCTGGTGAGATTGGCAACATTTCATAAGAAATCTTTAGTGGCCTTATCTGTCTGTTTAAAGCTTGTTGACATTTAGCTGTAGGTGTTCGTATCACTTTAACATAACAGAGTGTACATTAATTGTCAATGGCTGTCTGCTGAATGATAGAAGGATTATTGTTAACTGTTAAATCTAATATGATTTACATGCACTATTAGGCTGAACATTTTGCCCTAAATAATAAATGATATTGATAACTTTTAGCAAATGTGGTTACTGGAAGTGGTATATGTAAAATTTGACACAATTCAAGACGAATATGGATAAAGAAGTAAGTGATTTGGGGTAAAATAAGGCCTATTCGAATTAATATAAAGAGAATGAACCTTATGCAAATGACATAAATAAGTCATGTCATTTTGACATTCAGATTATGAGTTATGTTAAGGAGTTCACAGTCATACCTTTCTCAACAGTGCATATTGTTGGATATGTCAGTTCTGTCAACAAGACGCAGCAAAGCATGCAAGGAAGTGCCACGCCTTAAGTCCTCTATTTCTTTTCCTGGTGGTTTTACAGAAATTCTGCTTTAAAACAGCAGAGATGTGTAATATGCAACACCAAACTATACAGTTTGGTTCATCCTTCCAAGTGTGTGTTTGCCAGATTATTTTAACAGTTTGTGAAGTGGTAAGTGTGTTAATCCTATTAAGTCTTACTGATTTATAATAATACTCCTGGGAGGTCCTCTCCTATTACACCTGCAGCTGCTGTAGTTGTTTTAAACTTGTTCCTTCTTCTAATTTGTTTGATGAGCAGTGAAACACACATTCAATTTAAAGGAATGGATAGTCCTGAGATGAAAAGGTTAAAGAACACAGAATGCATGAACACACACAAAACTGGGAATAATCTACAAAATTCAACATGGCCTCCTTATTAGGTACAGCTGAACAATATAATGTCATCAAACACAGCATCCTTGCCTTAAATGTATCAAATTAAATGTTTTAGAAGCATTTGTAAGAACTATCTAGTTAATAAATTGTGCTTATTTCACAGCTCTTTTTAAGACTTGCAGATTTGGTCAAGTAGTTTGGTGCAAAAACCATTATCGTTGCTTCTACAGCTCATCTATTTTTAAGGTCGCAGCCACAGGTTTTGAACATTAATTATACTGGCTTAGTTTATGTTAAACAATGTTTTTCACACAAAGCTCACTTACTGTTCCTGACCATGAGTATTTTTTTTTTGTCATTTTATGACTTTATTTGAGAATAGGAGATGACAGAGTGGAAGACCGGGGAAGGGCAAGGGTTCCAAGCCGGACAAAAAACCGCTAACAAAACTGCTATTGTTTCGCAATAATATTAATAAAAGTAACACCAATTAATTAATAAATATTACTTACTTTAGTTTCAGTTGGGCAATAGACAATTAAATTGTGCACACAATATGAAAAAAATCACCATAGGACCTTAGTGGTAATACTACTGCCTCAGATGCAACAACAAGCAATATAATGCTGACCAATACACAGTTCAAATATGTAAAAGTTGTCAATGTTGTCCGTTGCAATATCTAGTAGTTAAAAGTAAAATAATGTCATGCCCATGTATAAATCAAATTTTAAAAGCCCTACAGTACATATACACTGTTTTGTTTTTTTGTTTTTTGTTTTTAGCCCTGTATCTGTAGGACCTCTCATACTCTGTTCTTCTCTCACGTTCATTGTCTGCCTGGAGACTTCACTATCTCCTAATCCTATAATGACAGCAGCTGAGCCACCAGCACTCTGGCTCGCTGACCTCCACCTCGGCAGAACAGCCTTATGGGGACTGAAATAGCGATGGATGAGAGTTAATAGGGCCAAAGAGGAGTGGTGTAGGACAGGATAAGGCTGGGGTACACTAAGCAAACTAGTTTGTACACAGTGTCATCCAACCACATCTTAATGTGTTTCTGAATGGCTGCAATTTATAAAGCTGGCAAGGAGGAATAATCACACTAGGGAAGGGCACATCAATAAAAAAATTGGATGTCAATGGTTATAACTATTATTTGGTTGTTCTAAAATTCAGAAATTGTTTCATTATCATAATACATTTAAAGCTTTTTAATCCAACCTTGAACCATGGTGCCCTTTTGGAGACTGTAAAATAAACCCGGCCAATTTGTGGCACTTGGTCTTTAGTCTGTGGCACAGCGCCACACAATGGTCTATGTAAGGGAAACACTGTCATACTTGCTATACTGTTCAAATACACTCTGTAAAAAAAAGTAGGAACTTGAGTCGTAGTTTAAAAAAAATATTTTTTTTTTGTAATATAAGGACAGGTATAGGTTGGGTTTCTTAAGTAAAAAGATTTCTATTTTCCTGCTTTCGTATACCTCGATGGTAGGGCTGCACAATAAATAATTAAACATGATCTCATTTCTACACACATCGATTCTGAACATGATTCTGAATGCTCCTATTATCTCCCAGATTTTTTCAAGCGCTCCCAAACGCAGCACTGCCGCTGCCTCCATCCTCAACCATTGGTAAAGCGTTCTTTACGCTACATTTCTCCTCTGATTTGACTAGTACCATACCCTTGCCAAGGCACTGATTTTTGTTTTGTCAAAGTTCTTCAATGCAATAAAAATTAAGTGAAAAAAATCATGCCGAGAATCGGGATCTCAATTCTAAGCAAAAAAAATGTGATTCACATTTTTTCCAGAATTGTGCAGCCCTACTTGATGGCAACCTTTTTGTCAAGGCTGTTGGGAGAAACAACCTGGATATGTCAATTCGGACACTGCATTACACGGTTGTGCCATGAAGACATCAGTGTGAACCTAGAATGAAGAAATAATTGATATTTATGTATGTAAAGCTATTTTTCAACCTGATGCAGTTAATAGATGGAGAGTACTTTTCAGCTAGTATGTTAAGGGACGCTCCCACTTAGGTATGGTGTTCCCTGCTAGTTGGCTACAGGGAGAGGCTAACAAGTGCTGCATGGTTTTTTTGGAAAGGGTTAAGCTGGGCTCTTTGAGTGACCTACTTCCTCAGTAAACGCTCATCAGGAGTTCAGCAAACTCATGTCTCTTTTTCTCCACCCCTGCAATCTTTCATCCATATGCCAATACTGGATAAAACCTCAAATACTCCCCATCTTTCCTCTACCATCTTCCAACCCCCCACCTCCCCATCTTCAGTCCTGACTCTTGTGTCCAGGCCAACCCCCCCCCCCCCCCTTTCATGTAATCAATACATGTGTCTATATTTATAATACACTTTTTGACACTCGCACTGTTGTGAGAAAAGCTGATTTAGCACATGGATAAAAACAGTCTTAGAAATTGGCTTTGTTCATAACTCAAAGATAACATGTAACAGGCCCTATAAGTTAACATAAAATAAAAATTTAAATAAAATTTAAAGGAATTTGGGATTCAAAAATGGTAAACATGCCATAATTTACTGTAACATGATGGCAGTATCAAATATGGGCTTTGAGAAGTCTGTTCATTTTTACAGTCTATATATTGTTTTTCTACCATAGGGTCTCTTGGACTCTTTTCTCATTCCCAAAGCCACTGCAGCAGAGAGCAAAGTCTTCTATTTGAAAATGAAAGGAGACTACTTCCGCTACTTGGCTGAGGTGGCTACAGGAGACGAGAGGAAAAGTAAGTGCTATGATAAATAATTACATACTCTCTGTTTGTGGAGGTGTTCATTTAATTATAATTATTGGATATGATTTTATATGTCATGAAATAACTATTAGGTTTTGGGATTGGGATTTTCTGCTTACTGTAGTCCCTAAAGGGTCCTTGAATTACATAAATTGGATATCATCATCTGACATTTATGGATTAATTGAGATCAACAGGAGTGTTGTTTGATGATGGTGGTCCTCATAGTAGCATTTCTTTACAGAAAGAGCATTCTTCTAAAACTTTTTTTCTCTTTTAGCTGCCATTGACTCCTCAAAGGACGCCTACCAAAGTGCCTTTGACATCAGCAAAGAACAAATGCAATCAACACACCCAATCCGTCTTGGTCTTGCCCTCAATTTCTCAGTTTTCTTCTATGAGATCCTCAACTCACCTGAACAGGCCTGCCAACTGGCTAAAACTGTAAGTTAATGACACCATATGACTATACTTGTATGGCTATTTCATTACTCAATGATATACAAAATTGTATTAACATGTCAAACTATTTTTGTGAAAACTTGTAAGACTGATTGCACTGCTGTTGTTAAATTAAAATATAAAAACCTTTGTACACAACATGACTTGAAACGTAGACATCCCAGAAAAGTCCTGCTTGTTTTAGACCAATTTTATCCACCAGTTAAAATTGTCTTTTGAATCCTTAGGCTTTTGATGACGCCATTGCAGAGCTTGATTCACTGAGTGAAGATTCATACAAAGACAGTACACTAATCATGCAGCTACTGAGAGACAACTTGACAGTAAGTTTCCATTCCTTAAACCATGCAAAAAATGTACCCGATTTAATGACATTTACAGATGGTTTTCCCCAAAGAATCATGTACATTGTTGAACTACAACTACTTACTTTGATTACAATACCAATTACTTTCTTAAGTAATTGTTTGGTCTTTGTAAATGTAAATCTGAGCTTCCAAGAACCCATAATAACAATTTTGAATGTTATTTCCGAAAACCAAAAGATATTCAATTTACTGCATTTGAGAAGCTGAACATTTTTGTAGCTAATAATTTAGATAATTTTGAAAATGAATAATCTACTACTACAACTACTACTACTCTATTTAGTAATTAGGATGTTTTTGTTTTTGTTTTTTGTTTTCTATACATTTTTTGAGATGTCAGTTTGTCATTGTAACCTAAAAACTAAAACCTGGGGATATGCAAGTAGCATTAGATGACCTGTTCCATACACATTAGTGATATCTAGAGAAGTATATGCTTCTAAATGTATTTTGTAGTTTAGTATAATTCTGTTAAACATAAAATCAGCAGTAAGTTATTTCTATAAAAAAATGACCCAACAAATATCTTCTTAGTATTGGACTTTAACCCGAATGGTTAAAGGAACTTAAAGTTAAAATTCTGTTTTGACCCTCTCTTTTTTTTTCTCCCTCTCTCTGCTTCTTTCTCCTGCCCTGTCCTCTTGTCTTTCTTCAGCTGTGGACCTCTGATAACCAGGTTGAGGGAGAGGATCAAGAGGAGACCAGAGAATGAGCCTGATCCCTTTAGTCATCCCTGTCTACCTGCCATCATCCCAATTCATCTTCATCATGATCATAAACACTGAGACCACCTCATTACTATCATTGTCGTCCAATTCTCTCCATCTTTCTTCTATTTAGTTTTCTCAACACTCATCTCATTCCTATCAGTTTACTATTCCTTCTTTTAAAGTAACTGTGGGGATAAGGGGTGGGATGGGAGGGTAAGTTTTAAATTGTGTGACGGGAGGGTCCATGTGGAACATAGTATATTTGGGGTGGGCTGCTTGTCTGCTGACCTTTTTTTGTGTGTGGGAACAAAATGGTTGTTGCATTTTTGAGGTGGTGGGTGAGAGGGAAAGTTCTCACAAGTTTTTACAGTTCAAAAAAAGGTGTTCCTGTGTGCATACCCAATTCATATTAATGGTTGTGTTCATGATTTACACCATCTCTTAATGATGCGTGTGGTTTCACAAAATGAGAAGTTTAATCGTCAGACCTTGAGGACACATCGCCTGTTAGTCTGTACTTGGCAGAAGGAAGGACAGCAGGTAAAAACAGTAATGGTGTAATGGTGAGTGCTTGGGAGAGAAGGCAAGGGTTTTTTGGAACATAAAGGTTACATTCCATTCAGTTGCTCAACGTTCTACTCTATTATTTTATTTTGTTTTGGGTGACCTGCTTTTGTATTTCTATGTATCTATTACGAGGTATAGAAAACTGAAGAACAAAAGAGCACACAAGCTTGTTATTGATGTTTCATGAGAACAGCATTAAAAAAAATCCCATGTGCTTATGTAGTGACTGCTTTTTCAAATTAAGATTTTTATTTGATTTGTCTTTTATTCTCCTTTTTTCTTTCAAAACTTGCCTAAACTGCATGTTGGTAAGACGTAGTTTGTGGAGATGTAAGGATGGTTGTCAGGCAGGCTAGCTTTGTTCATGTCTTCGGAATTTTCATACATGACACCCAAGCATAACTGTTTTTTCTGAGGAAATGTGTGATTTCATGTAAGTGGAATAAAAAAAATAATTAAAATTTCATCTTGTCCATTTATAGGTGAAATACTAGTAATTTGATTGGTTCAGTGTTAATTACATTAAACTCTCAAAAGTGGTTTTCTTTACTCTATACTAAAAGTATGGTTTGAAATGTCTAGTGAATCCAGCAAGCTTTATAACTGAGATGCTCCTATGTGATTCTCTGTACACTAAGAGTCGGAAGTAGTAGTGAGGAGCAGACAAGGAGAGACACTGCTTTGATTCGGTGTCCACTCACTGCAAAGGAATCCTGCTTTGATATGTCCTTAGTACAGTGTCTTCTTGGCAGAATAAACAAAAATGTCTTCATACAAATAAATATAAGTTAAAACAAGTTTAAGACAGGCTTATTTATCTCCAACAGGCAAAGTGCATTAAAATATTGCAGAACACCAGGATAAAAACAGCCCTTTCATGAGACATCACCTTTATGCCTCGTACCATAACCAAAAAGCCAATTAGCAAACCTCATTTCCATTGCTGAAATGAAAAACTGAAAGAAAGGAAACTTGAGCTCTCTGGGTTTTCCTGCGATATCCTCATAACAATGAGGAAGGAGGGCAACGAAAGCTGACCACAGAGGCATAATGTGCGGCGGTGTCACCTTTTAAAACACTAACCATGGGTTACCAGGGATACAATAAAGACACATCCTCAATAGAGAACTATTCCAGCTGTTTTCTCTCACGCAGTCCGCAACGTTCGAGGTTTTTCACACGAGAATTTATTTATGTGTTAACAGACAAATCATGACTATGTTGTGTTTTCCAAGTCCCGACCGAAATCCTTAAAAAACGTATATAAAAATATTGCTGCCAATAAGGCATTCTGCCATTTCGCATGCGCTCTTTACAGCCCCCTGTCGATGACCGTTGAGGGAGCAAGCAAAAGGAAAAATGGTGGGATATTTTATTCCAAATTAGTTTATGAATATTTAAGGCAAAATGTGGCGAACAAGATATTTATTATTACTATTATTAATTATTGTTCTAGTTGTTGATTCCTTCGTGTACATTAAAAGTTATCAATTTAGTGATTGAAGTCAGTTTTATTCCACCCTTTTTAAATTACATTTTCTCGATATTGGTGGTCTAATTCTGCAACATTTCTACAAGCGAGCTCTTTGGCGCACCATAATAACCCCAGACCACATCTGTGCAGGTAACACCATTTAGAATGTCAACGTCCATACCTTAAGGTATTTATTATTTTTGTTTTCAAAAATTAGAACCAACTTTTATTTTAACCGAAATGAATGCCACTCATATAAAATCTTTTCGCACACGCCAACATAGTTTAAAGAAAATACATGCTGGTGACACCAAGTGATCAACACATTGGGTGGATGATATTCAACAGCTGATTAATTAAAATGATCTGTGCTTGAACTTAATGTGAAAAAAGTGAAATAACGCGAGATATGTGACGTCAACCTTAGTGGTGAACGCGCCGTGGTTTCGACTAGAATCGGGAAACAACCTCCACCGACCTTCCTTTCATTCCCGTAATCCGTCTGCGTAGGGTGTGCTCCGGAGCTAGTCTCGGCACACATTTTATTATTATGAAACAAACCAAAAGCTAGAGAGCACACGCAGACATATTTTTATAAGAAAAAAAAATCGGTGAAGCAGGATTTCATTTGCCAACCCAAGCAACGCGAAGAAGACGCTGCCTTCGAAAAAGAACGAAAGACGGAAACGAGAAGACCGCTAGCAATCCAAGCTGTTAGCGTTATTGTTGAAAGCGTGGGTGATTAACGTTAGCCAGTCATACTGTTAACTACCTATTTCTTCCTATTAAGAACTTTGTCATTCAAGTTGCCATTGTGAATTATAGTATTTACTTAATTTACTGTCGGCAATTTAGCTTTCTAACTGACTGTGACATAGTACGGATTCAAAATTGTGAAGGCTGCGAGCCATATCGGTTAGGCCACGCGCCGACATTTTGCTAATCAAGCTAACTAGCCCACGTTGCTAACTGTTAAGGAAGCTAGTATATGTGTCTGCGCTCCGAATTTTTGTTAAGTTATTGAAGAGACTGAGAAAGGGAACCGCTTTATATAGGGGGCTTGTATTGGCTGTCAACAAAATATCGAGCTAATATCATTTTCAGTTGTATTGCCTGAGAACACGCGTCGTCTGACATGAATCCCAGCGCGCCTAGCTACCCAATGGCTTCCCTCTATGTGGGGGACCTGCATCCAGACGTTACCGAGGCCATGCTGTACGAGAAATTCAGCCCGGCTGGGCCTATCCTGTCCATCAGAGTGTGCAGAGATATGATTACCCGCCGATCCCTCGGCTATGCCTATGTCAACTTCCAGCAGCCCGCGGATGGTACGTACTTGTTACTATAAAGTAGTATAGTAACTGAAGCTAACGAGGGATGTGGCACCACATGACTCCATTTTGATTGTGTACTTTAAAGGCAATCTAACCGCATCCTTGTTTAAGCTAACACTACTTGAGTGTTATATGGCAAGTTGGTGTGATGTAATTTCTGATAATGCTGGACGTGTCATGCATTTACATTTTTTATTTCATGGAAATATTGAAGTTATTACCACAGGGAAAATACAAACATACATACCACGACTAAGAAGTGCTAAAACAATTTCGCGTGTTTCAGCTGAGCGAGCCCTGGACACCATGAACTTTGATGTTATCAAAGGCAGACCCCTACGCATCATGTGGTCCCAGCGTGATCCCTCTCTGAGGAAGAGTGGAGTTGGCAACATATTTATCAAGAATCTGGACAAGTCTATTGATAACAAGGCTCTCTATGACACCTTCTCTGCATTTGGAAACATCCTTTCCTGCAAGGTGGGTGGAGCAGAATGATTAATGCTACTGTTTGAGTGAACATGCAGACCACTAGTTGCATGACTAAAGATTGCACCAAATTGAAGATGATAGTGTGTGTTTGATGTGTTATTAATGCATGGTGTTTGGGATTGTTTTGACTTGCTCAATCTCCCCTTTCCAAGGTGGTTTGTGATGAAAATGGCTCAAAGGGTTACGGCTTTGTACACTTTGAGACCCACGAGGCTGCTGAGCGGGCCATTGAGAAAATGAATGGCATGTTGCTCAATGACAGAAAAGTGTAAGTGGGACAACA
>JAOWBC010001592.1:2957874-2992755 GCA_028566105.1 Hypoplectrus providencianus
GGGGGTTACGTGTGAATTCTATGTCTAATCAAAGTTTGTGTTTAACTGCATCTTGTCCATATACCCATCTCCAACCATGCCTTACATTCTGTTTTCATCCAACATAGTGAAAAATAACAAACTTTACAGAGAACTGGGTTATAACCTTTTTACAGTATTATATGTAGGAAACATTGCAACCCTTCCTTGACTATTGCAGTGCTATCAAAATTATTTGAATCTGATGAGTTTTGATTTAAATGAAGAATTCTAGTATTTTGTCATTTTCAAATTGGTTTAAAGCAGCCAAGTTTACGGTTGCAATTTTGTGCCATATGAGATTTCTAAATGCAGTGTCTAGTCTGAAATTAACTTCTGTCACATCTGTCCTGCAGTCCACTCTGCACATCTTGTTCACTTGTTACCATCAGTTTTTGGTTATCAAAGGCATTAACTCAAAGTGCAACCTCTAAATAAAATGTATCTTATTGTCATGCTGTAACAGTAATAATTAAAATATTGACACTGCAGTAGTACAAAAATCATTTGTCCCACAATGCAACTTGTGGTGGGTGGCATACAACTACTCTGTTCAAGAAAACCATTCTCTACCGTATTCAACAGTTTTGGGCAGACCCATACTGTTGTCCATCGATATTCAAGCAAAAGTAACTGAAATATGGTTTTAGGGGCTATAGAATGTCTCAATGTGTGGTTTGTTTCAGTACTTTGTAATGTGACCTACAGATTTGTTGGACGCTTTAAGTCGCGTAAAGAGAGGGAAGCTGAGCTTGGGGCACGTGCCAGAGAGTTTACCAATGTTTACATCAAGAACTTTGGGGAGGACATGGATGACGAGAAGCTGAAGGAGTTGTTTGGCAAATATGGTAAGAGAGTAATACAATAAATTTAAGCAGGTTACCATGGTTATTTGACTTTTTAAATTTGAACTATTTCGCTCTTATGTTTTGCAGGTCCTGCTCTCAGTATCCGGGTTATGACCGATGAGAGTGGAAAATCCAAAGGATTTGGCTTTGTGAGCTTCGAGAGACATGAAGATGCACAAAAGGTTTGATCAGCCTTTTTTTTTCTTTTGGACAGGGACAATATCCATAATATGTTTCTACATTTTTTTTCATAAAGAATGTTAACTTATTTGTCCCTGTAATTGTGATGATTGTGCTATAGTGATCTATTGCTTATTTCTTGGCAGGCTGTTGATGACATGAATGGCAAAGAACTGAATGGCAGGCAAGTGTATGTTGGCCGTGCACAAAAGAAAGGAGAACGCCAGAATGAGCTCAAGCGTAAATTTGAGCAGATGAAACAGGATCGCATGACCAGATACCAGGTTTGTTGGCATATTCTGTCCTAGCAATTTATTTCAACACATCACATGAACCAGTTTTACCCCAAAACTGTTTAGTCTAAATGTGCTGCATTGATGGCTTCAGTAAACTCAGCATGTCAATGTGTCAGAGATTGTGACTCATGATTGAAATATTACTTAGATTTTGACCAACCATTACATTGTCATTATCCCTTACCAGGGTGTCAATCTGTATGTGAAAAACCTGGATGATGGCCTGGATGATGAGCGCCTGCGTAAAGAATTCTCTCCATTTGGAACCATAACAAGTGCTAAGGTATAGATATCAGGACTTGATTTCACACATTGAAACTATGTAAATTTGTTCCATTTACAGGCTGATTTTTTTTTTTCTTCTCTGTATTATTGCTAATGAGTTTATTTTGCCATAGGTGATGATGGAGGGTGGCCGCAGCAAAGGCTTTGGATTTGTGTGTTTCTCGTCTCCGGAGGAGGCCACTAAAGCCGTAACAGAGATGAATGGCCGTATTGTTGCTACAAAGCCACTGTATGTGGCCCTGGCTCAGCGCAAGGAGGAGCGTCAGGCCCATCTGACCAACCAGTATATGCAGAGGATGGCCACAGTCCGTGCTGTGCCCAATCCAGTCCTCAACCCATACCAGCCTGCCCCACCCTCAGGCTATTTCATGGCGGCTATACCTCAGGTGAGTCTTCCATCCCATCTGGCTAATTTCCAGGATGTACACAACATTCAGCGTAGCATTTTTGATAATTTTTTTTGCCACTTCACTACTTATAATATTGCTTTTTGGTCAAAGTATGGTAAAGCATACTGTAAAATGTGCTTTGTGTTTGAATTTGGATTGTTTTTTTGTAGTCATGTGGACAATATTAAAATGTTTCAGTACTGTACTGGCTATAAGATATCCAAGTCTTGAAAAAAACCCTTTCCTCCCAGGCTCAGAACCGTGCTGCATACTACTCTGCCAACCAGCTTGCCCAGCTCCGCCCCAGCCCCCGTTGGGCCACTCAAGGAGTGCGTCCTCAGCGTGAGTAGTAACACTTCATTTCTCTTTCGTCTTCGTTCTGCAAACAGTTTGACCATTTTGCTGATTGGAATGCAAAGTAATGTTGTGATGAGCTCTCTCTTTTACACTGAATGAATGTAATTCTTACTAGTCTAATCTGGATCCCTGTTTTTCTTCATCAGACTTCCAAAACATGCCCAATGCCATGCGGCCATCAGCTCCAAGGCCCCAGACTTTCAACACCATCCGTCCCACCACCACCCCGAACACGCAGGTCCCACGCATGATGGCGTCCCAGCGTATGCGTAAGTATTCCAGTTTTCAGATAATGTAATCTGCGAAATTTTATTCCTCTGTCACTGCAAGTTCTTCACTTGATGTAGTTCTGATGAAGTGCCTTTTGTCACACACCCCCCCCCTCAGCCACCCAGGCCCTCAGCCAACGCCCTGCCAGTGCTTCAGCCACTGCTGCCCCAGTGCGCGCCATGCCCCAGTACAAATATGCTGCCGGTGTGCGCAACCCGCAGCAGCACATGGCCTCCCAGCCACAGGTTACCATGCAGCAGGTCAGTATTCCATTGACTTTTATGGCAACAGTATGTGACTCTAAGAAATTGCATTGTTTTCTTCATGTATCAGAATGAACGATTGCGCCTTTTGCGGATTCCATTAAACAAGTTGGACCATGTGTCTATTTATAGAACAGAATAGTTTCTTATCCCACTTGCATTATGTGATTGTAAATAGGCCTAAATTCATCCCACAATGTAACTGGACAAAGAAAACAGCGTGAAAGTGAAGGGATGTTCAATAAGAGAGAGCAGGAGTTTGCTGCAGCAATGCTATGCATGCTGTATAGAAATGGTTTGTGATCATTTAAAAAAAACCCATTGTACCTGCATAGTAATTTTTACAGTTTGTAGTTATTTATCCCTGGACTTTTTTTTCCCCCCCTAAGCCTGCTGTCCATGTCCAAGGACAAGAGCCACTGACTGCCTCCATGCTGGCTGCTGCCCCTCCTCAGGAACAGAAGCAGATGCTGGGTCAGTACATAATCTGCTCAAAGGTTTACAAACAACCGAATGAAAATTAACAATCTGAAACCAATGGAAATCTAGTTGCCAAGTGATTTCACAAATTCAGATCTGTTGCATACATTTAAAATGGTTGTTGATTTCTTTCTTTTAGGTGAGCGTCTCTTCCCCCTGATCCAGAACATGCACCCCAGCCTGGCAGGCAAGATTACTGGTATGCTGCTGGAGATCGACAACTCAGAACTTCTGCACATGCTTGAGTCACCTGAGTCTCTGCGCTCAAAGGTCAGTAAATTGGTCTGGAAAGATCTCTTTGATCCCCAATATTTTTGGCATGGATCATCTTTAGAAGGCTAAACTTCATTACAATATAACATTCTGCTTTAATGTGTTATCACATGCAATAGTTCACAAGTCTGGTTGATTTTAGGTGGACGAGGCTGTTGCTGTGCTTCAGGCACACCAGGCCAAAGAGGCTGCTCAGAAGTCTACCACCCCTGCGGGTGTTCCCAGTGTCTAAGGTAAGTGTGTGATCCTGACATAATTATTAAATGACTCAATTCAAAGGAAATGATGCAGCAGATGTCACAAGTAATTGTACCGTAATCGTTTATCATTTATTTTTGTTGACAGATTGAGCGTTTTGAAACCTGCTTCACCGATGGAAAAAGAGAAAAAAATATTAAACATTGAAAAACCTAAAACTCTGAAAACATCGCAAAATGATAAATTATTTCTTAAAAAAAGAAGAAAACAATTAAATCTGCCAGGTCTAGAGATGGTTTAACTAGACCTTGATCATAAATAAAAATTTGTTGAAAAAAATAGCAAAATCAAAAAAATTGAGATTATAAATTTGAATGCATTCCTCTGTTTTATGTCATTTTACTGTGTCAGTGCTCAGAATATCAGCCATGTTCAGGAAGGTGGTAGCTGAGCATTTTGAAAGGTGATTTGTATTGTAAACTGCTGGCTGTAATAAATTCTCATTCAAAATTTGTGCTTCTGTTTTATTGCTCAGTGTCCTTACATTGAAATTCATTGGGGTTGTTTTCCTAAGGATCTATTTGCAGTCACAATTGAATGTCCTCCAAGTGGTAATATTTCAGAAAATGAAGCACAGTATTGTAGGCTTCCACCAGGTGTCACTATCCATTCTTATTTAGCACATCATGCATCAGTTTCATTACAATTTTGGATTATGTGCCTAGTTTGAGTTTACTATATGTAATTTAAACGATTAATGTGCATCTAACTTGCAAATGTAGACTTGTTTTGATGGAATCAACACTTGTCCATAATACATAAAAATTTTGTCAAATGACTACACTTAATTGTTGCATACAAAAGCAATGACTCGGCAGCTCTGATCTACGTTGCTATTTAATATACACGAAGTAGGACAGCTTTGGAAAAATAAGTTACATTGGCAGCATCTTGGCTGTTATGGCTGATTTCTAAAGTCACTTTGACAACAAAAATGTAGATCAGTATTTTTCCATTTAGTATGACTTTTTAAAAAATTCTATGATAGCTAGGTTTTTGTGACCCTTTATTCTAGATTGTAATCAAGGAAGTGAACCAAACCTATTCTGTTATGGTAATTATTTATTGCTATGTATAGTGCAGTATGATTGAATTGCCTAAACATGTCTATCAGGAAGGGAACCACGCACCAACTGGCAAGTTTTCTCTTCTATTGTGTCAATTTAATACTGCTTAAATCAGTACACCATGTATTTTATAAAGTCTAGAAAATACCAATTAATCTCAAAAGTGAACAGTCATTGAAGTGAATGCAACCTATGAATGTGTCAATAGGATATATTCTCTTGTATTTTGGATGCAATCCTATGATTACTTATATGGCAACCCATACAGTCCCCTGTCCTTATGCTTGAAAAAAAAAAAAAAATATCAAGGTCAGTTAATCTGTTTTCCTTTGTAATCCATGTATAAAGGGAACATTCTGCAAGTGTATTCTTCGTTCAGATAGTGGGGAGAAAACTGGCTTGATCATTAGAAATATGGTCTTTAATCTCATTGCCAAATTCTGACTGTACCAGTTTCTCTGACTTATTGGACAATCCAACAACCCATTTTATATATCACCAAAGTGTCCAACTTTACAGGGGCGACAGAGTCCTCCAGTGTTTCCCATGACAACCCAGCACAGACACATTATCAGGCTAAAGATCACCCTTTCTTTAACAGGACCAAACTGTGCATATATATGCAAACCTGTAGTACCTATGGTGCATGGCTGACCAAAAACATCTCTCCAACAGCACTTCATAGGATTGACCTATGATGTTTGTTCATATCTTGTTAGGGTTTGCAAAGATTTATATGTAAATATAATTTCCCATCATTGCCTCTGTCTTTTTTTTTTTCAGAGGAACCTAATTGTTAAGATCTACCTAATGTAAGACACACAAATGTGAACATCCACATTTTGGTCACTAGAGGAAGCATGTGTGTGTAATTCTGACCTGCACCCATTTGAAAAAGAGTCATCAGTTTACCCTAGATTTCTGTCATCACATGATTTCTACAGTGTGGCTCCGGGTGTTTTGGTCGGCTTTCCTCTCGGATTCAACTGCAGGGATTCATTGCTACAAGTAAACACTAATTCTGGCATCTCTTTGAATATTTGAGTGGCTGTAATAACTAGAGCTGTAAAAGTCTATTTGAATTATTATAAACACACACAGAGCTTTGTGTAATCCTCTATAGCATGGATTAGGTTTGTCTGTCTGGTTCTGCCTTGCCTGCCAGTCTATCAACAAAATCTTTCATGTAATGTTTGAATATCTTAACCTTAGAGCATATTGAAAATAAAATAAAGGTTTGATTAACTTTAATGAATATATAGATGTTGACGCTATATTTATTTAACAAATAAAACTATTCTTCATGCTTTGTGAATCACCTCTCCTTGCTCTCTTCGATTATGTAGTAATACTATTCTTTCATGGCATGTATGAGGGGTGTTAAATTGACCTGATACATGACAAGAGGTTTTGTGACTTTTTAACCACTTGATTATTTAACTTTTATGAACATTATTATTGTTTATAGTAATCCGAAAAATTACATATTCTCTTTCTTTAATTTTTTTTTTTTTTTTTCAGAAGGCAAAGTATGGTTGAAGATTTAAGCAGTGTAGGCGAACCGTGTTCTGCAGAGAAAACACCATAGACCATTTTAGTCCTATTAACCGTAGTCAAAATCTCGCGATGCGATTTGAATTTCTGAGTTAGAACGAGAACAGTGAACAACAGAGGGAGCTCTGTAGGAGCTGTTGTCGTTCGAAACGAAACGGATAGGTGGGACCGAAGATAGAAGAAAATAAGTGCTAGTAGCAGTGGGGAAGTAATTCACAGCACTACACCGGGGTCGCTGATTAACGTGACATCGTATTTGAGATCGTATTTGGAAGGCTGAACTTGTCCTTTCGTATCTGTCACTGTCTGCGGAACAATTGTCACTAGCAACAGACGGTATGTTATCATCCTTTCTAGCTACCCTTGCTAGCCAGCTGCTAACGCTCGCTGTATTTGGTAACGTTGGTTAGCTTGCTGGCATACTGGTGTATCGTCAGTAAGGCAATATGAGACATTTCTATTGTCTTATAGCTATATTTTGCTAACGTCATATGCCCCATTTTCTGCTTGGACACGTTTACCAGATGGTGTTAATATGTGGGGTGACGTACACTGACATTAAACACAATGAACTATCTAGCTAGCCTAGCTATCAATCTAATGAAAACGACAAGGACTCGTACAAAACGCATCGCTAACTATCGGCATCGTCATTACTTTTTTTAAACAATTAAAGCTGCTTACTAATATATTGATTGGTAGACTGAGTCAATAAAGGACATTTTATCCTTTCTAACCCATGTCAAATACCGAAGCAGAATGTTCAACTCAGCCAATAGGGCTGGTTTACTAATGAGCGCCATGACAAGATAAAACTGAAAGCAGACAGAGAAAAAGGTATGATTTTGTGTTGTGTCCCACAGTAGTTTAAATGTAATACACGTATGAAGAAAACCACTCAGTTAAGATTAAAAAAAAAAGTACACACAATGCGTATATTAGGCTGCTTTAAGGTAATGAAGATTACATGTTATATGCAATAAAAATATTAATCAGTAGCCGATAAAAGTAGATTTACCTTGTTTTACAGACTTTCTCCACAAATTCTGAACAAGCTGCCAGTCCATAGATTTACTTCTACAATCAGCTGTCCCTCTTTTAAAAAGTGTGAAGGCCTACTTGTTTACATTGCTGACTGGTGGAAAGGGGCTAACTTTATTCATTCTGTTTGGTTGGCTATGGTTGGTTGAGTTTTGCAGAGAGTTTGAGGAAGTGTAGCTAGGTCTGTCACCATAGCCACATTTGTTGTCTGATTTATTGTTTAATTTTTAGCCAATATACTGTCACTGATATGAATGAAAATAAAATGGCATGCAAGCACAGCCTTTCCTAGAGCAAATATTTTAATTGTGTAAAAACATGTAGGTAAGGTGCTATTAAAAAAAAAATATGTAGGTGCTGCACTAGTCTCTAATAATGGTCAGGAAAAGCCTGGAGTTTATAGAATCATGTTGGCTAAAAACAGGATACAGGATTCATACCATTGTATAGGCATGACCATGATAACTTTTGATGAGTTAAATAAGTTGTTATTGTAATTATCATGGCATACTTGATGACTCTATTATATCCTTAGTGAGTGAATTTATCTTTAGAAAATGGTCACCACAACTTGTATGTATATGCTCTATCTTCAATCTTCTTGATTGACTACACTGTTAATTTATTATGTTGGTGTATTTAGTCTGTCCAGGGAGAGGTATCCCATTCAGATTGACCTGAATGTTGCTCAGCACAGCTGATTGTTAATTGAGACTACTCATCGTGTTTTTTTTCTGATTTGACCACATTATGTTTGATTGAGGTTAGATGGCTCCCTCCAGAGTAATTTATGTCAGGTTGTCTGGGGTCTCCCTGTGCTAGCAGCATGTTGTCCAGACCTGTTTGTTCTTCCAAGGAAAAGGTCACTATCCCAGCATGTTGACCTGGCCTGTTTTCTATGTGTGTTTATCAGGACACCTATGACCTCCTTCATTTGCTCTATGGTAAACACAGCTGTAAGGCAAGGTTGTGGTGGGCTAGCCACATCGGGGTCCTGTCATTTAGTGTGACATATATTTATGCTTCTTGGATTAACAGGAGCCAACATCATTGTGCTTGACTGCATAAGATTTTGATGACTTGATGTAGGGTTGCCATTAGATCAGTGAGCCAGAGTAACAGGGTGGTTGGTAGCCTGTTAACTTAACTTCATACACTTCTCCTTCATAATTTTGAAAGGCAAAAGATAACACCAAACTCCTTGGTGTCTGGATAATGAGTGGTGCTCTGACTGACTTATAACAAGGTTATTGGGAAATCTCTTTGAAGTCAATTTTTACATCGTCATGCCATAAGCCTGGGATATACCTATATCAAAAGCCTATATTCATACCTATATACATGCTATTACCTATATGCAGAAATTGTTTTCTGACAGATTTTTTTAATAAACATAGATATTTGGCAAGCTGCTGATGCAATATAAGTAAGCACAGCCTAAATTTTTGGTGCTGCTAAGTGACAGATGCTTCTGTGTGAGGCATTGATGTACCAATTGATTGGCCAGATATTGTTGTCAGCTGATAGTTGCTTTAGGCTTGGTCAAAAGGAAGATGCCTATGGACTATTGCATCTGCTATTGTTATTTTAAATGTCTGTATCTTATCCAAAATTTGGTGCAGGCCTTGTTTGAGCATGGAACAGCATGATAGATTAAAGGTGGGAGAGCATTTACACAATCTTTTCTGATGGGATAAGAGATGAATTTTCCCTGTACTGTTTATCATCTAAGGTTTGTACCTCCCTTTAGCTAAGATGTTTCTCTGACTTCCACACTATTGGGAACAAATAGTTTTTGCCTGTCTCTCTAAAGTGGGAGTAAGTGAGAGGTCTTGTTTCCTTATCCTGTTGAAAGCATTGAAATAGGTGTTAAGCGCAAACTCAAACTAAATGTCAATCACTCACTTGGCCCTTAAGGGATGTTCAGTGTGTGTATCACGCTGTATAATCAGTGTAAATGTTACCTTTGATGCTTAACAAACACAGGTTCTTCAGGAGACCTATGCAAGCATAAGGCAGGAGTAATGATGAGTTAAGTTTTTTTTTTCCCAAAAGGAGGATACACAATGCATTTTGAGTTTCTATTAATATAAAGAAATTGATGGTTGCGTCTGTGTTATTGGTATGACAGTGTCTACCATTTTATAAATTTCTTGGTTTATGGTATCTTCTTACATTTAGTTTTTTATGGCTGTTTCTACAGAATGCTATGGAAGATTAATAAAATAAATCCCCATTCACTAGTTCATTCCTTTCTATTTCACACCCTCTCCCCAAGCGTTTTGCTGTTTGAGCTGAGCTGAAATGCCAGGATGCTTACCTCATCACCTCCCTACTTGAGTGAAGTGTGGGAGGAAAGAGGGGAAGTCTGGGAGGAGGGGGGCAGCTGGAGACTGTACTGGCTTTGTTGGGGTTGGAAACTTTAACTGTTCTTCTCCCTGTCAGCCGGCCTTGCCTCTCTTTGTGCATTTAACAATGCCTTCCCTGTTCATACTGTTATTTTGATTGTTTGCATCATGTTTAAAGGGATAGCTCATGGTTTTTAAACTTAAACTGTATGAGGTACTTAACTGTAGTCAGTGTGTCAACTACAGTAGATGGTCAGTTTGTCTGTTGGCACCCCACCAGATGGGAGAAGCAGCCATCCACTGCTGTTTGGGGGGCAAAAAAAACATTTTGCCAGGTTAAAAAATTCTAGTAAGTTTTACTAATTGTGAAAGTAGTCCGTACACTTAATATCTTACAAGTCTGCCATATCTTCATTGTCAAGTAAAAATTCCACTTCATTACCTACCAGTCACCATATTTTTAGGTAAGCCGTTTGTAGAATTTGTTCATCTTGATTCACAAAGATCAAGAGGTCTTTGGTTTTATGCCAGAGGACATTCATTTTTGCTTGTTGACAAATTGCTGAGGTAGCCATGGACCATGCTTGCCTATGACCCTGTGTGCATCCCACTTGCCGCCATCCTGCACTGCTCTCATTGCTGTTATTGATAACGGCATCCCAACCCATGGCACTGCTTGCAGAAGTTTAGCAGCCACTTATCAGTCCCTTCTGTAGGCCAATTTGCGGTGGCATTAGCAATATTAACTGCTAGCCACAAGCTCAGCAACTGCAATCAGAGCTGTGTGCAGATAATGAATATACTTGGAAACTCTAGCCACAGACATGTAATTGCATACAAATCTGAATCTTGGTAATTTGCTTGCCAGGGTTGACAAACTTTTGGCCTGGTTATACATAGAGCTGGCCATGTTGTTGTAGTCTTGCAAAATGCTGTTTTTAAACCAACTTGGCAACACTGCAATAGCTAAAAGGGCTAACTTCACCAGGCTAATAAATCACTTGAAGTGTGTCCACCAGCTTCTAGTTGGTCTCAGAATGAATTTACACATAACAGAGAAATTTCCATACCACATTCTTAGACCTGTTTTTTCTGGTGTAAAAAGGTTGCCCTCTTTACCAGATGCTGTGAAACAAGATAACAGGACTGTGATTAGTAATGTCATGCCTATTCATGAATTTGGATCCAGTTTTTATCAAAATAAAATGGGTTTTTTTTTTGTGTCTACCACTGGTCCAGGCCACTGAACAGTGCCTTTTACAGGAAAAAGCATCATACAGAATTTCAGAGAACCAGGGATGAGTTTAAGTGGGTGGTCTGGCAGGTGTCAGCTCTGTACAGAGCAATCTGCCTCACAGAATTGGTGCTTGGTTTAACCTGTTTTCACCTCTTGAACAGTGATAATTGTAGTTTATTTTTGTAGATTTCTACAAGAATTAAATTTTTCTGTAAATATTTTAGGGTCACACCAGGTAACTTTATACAGCGAGGTCAGTTTCAGAAAATAGTCTCACTTAAATGAAATGCTTGTTTGGTGGCTAATTATCCCACATGAATATTGCTGTTTAAAGACTTCATTATACAATAGTACAATATAATAGTATAGTAGGTCAAAATGTCACTTTTTTTACTGCATGAGCAAACCTGCAATTTTTTTGCCTGAAACTGCATTGAACTGCGTGAAGCACAAAGTTGGCGTTTCAATGGCGGAATTGTGGGCATGAACTCATTTTCATTTCTTGAAGTGAAATGTAAGTGGACCCAGTTAAAAACGTCCATTCACTTGCCAAAATTTACTTTGACCGAAGGACTCCTTTCATATAAAACCAGTGTCTTCACTGTAGCTGTAAACTCTGCCCGCTACAGCCTCTGAAAATAAAATGTGGACCAAGCTCAGCAGTCTGTATGATCATAAATTAAACTAATTTTGTTGATTTAAAAAAAAAAAATTCTAAACACATTTTGCTGCTGTCTCAGTAAAACAAGATGCATGCCGGTATTCCTCGTCTTCTCTGAACATGCAAGTACAAGGTTAAGCCTGTCATTTAAACACAGCCACTGACCACACCCCTAGTTTTCATCTTGCACCACACTTTAGTGAAACGGGAGGGTCACTGTTTGACTTTTATCCCACATCAGTCAATAGCTGCTCAGCCTGCCTGCTAGGTGGTTGTTCTGTGTCTGTTCATGATGCAGTGGAAGCCTCACTAATGCATTGACTGTCCCCAGCCCCCTGGAAGCCCAGGAATGTGCATAGAGGCAGCATTACACAGGAGACAGACAGGCCAGGAATGCAGTTGGAGTGATACAGACTGGCTGAATATACTGGCTCAGCTGCTGCTTGTTTCACTGTTAACATTTGCCTGCATGCCTGTCTCATTCCTAGCCTGCCATCTCTGTTGTCTCCCTGTCTCTCTGCCTCTATACCTGTTCATCTACCAGTCATTCTTATAAGCCTATTGTGTCTCTGGCTTGTGGGTGGTTTTCTTTGCCTCAATGATATTTAGCCCGAACACACATACTGCTTAAAGGGAAATAGAAAGCCAGCTCACTTGTGAGTCCCTGCTAAGTTTAGACTCATGTTGCATTTCTACTGCATGGTACAGCTTAACTCAGCTTGATCCATCTTGTTTTGAACTGTTCCATGTTTTTAATGTGGGAAATGTTTTCCACAGTACAATATTTGTTTGTTATCCTCTTGGGCAAAGTTCTAAGCAAGCTTAACTGATACTTAAGGTGTAAATAAGACCCTGTAGACCACTGATGCAGCAAAGAGCATCACCAGAATTGCCTCTTGCATTGCATGGCTGATTCTGTAGAAATCTTTTTGAATAGCTAAGTTATCGTCAGTAGTGACTTTCTTTTTAAATGTTGTCAACATAGATTTGGAAAAAATGGCAGCTAACAAACCTGTGACATGACCAGCTGATGAAGAACAGATGTTCCTTTTTATCTTTGCCAACTAAAGGGTCCAGCAAGATCCTCATGTTAAAGATAATGCCACAACAGTTTCACATCACGTGACTGTGATGGATCAGCCAAGACCAGCTACATGGAGGGGTTACTGTTTGCAATGAAAAAAAAAAAACTTGGCTGATCTCATGTGAACACTGCCATAGATTACTGAAACGTTTACTGATTTACCTTCCTTGGCCCAGTAAAAGACTGGCTAGGATATGGACAGGTTCAGCCTCTATCATTTTCCATTAGAGATGGCCTGGTTAAACACCAGGCTAATGTTTAACCAGTGTCAACATGACTGGGAAAAAAAACATTCAATAAGAAGTTATAAAGCACATGTATTTTAATGAATTTGATTTGGTTCATGCATGTTTATGTCATTACTTAGAAGTATGAGTTTGTGTTTCAAAGTGATTGTGTAAGACATTCCTTTTTTGAGGGTCACTCCACTCTTTGCTACTCTTTCATGTTTGTTGGTACGGAAATAGCATTGAAAATATGGAGTAATGTTATTGATCAGTTAATACTACATACATCTTTGGAATATCAGTTTCTTTGATAGTTTATCAGTGGAACTACAAGCATTTGTATGCAGAGTCGTAGAATGAACATAGAATTAACACGATACATATATTTATATATTTCAAATAGCAAGACACTATGCACAGTTTATCCTGAAATAACACCTCAGTCAGAATATTAAACCTTTAAAATGATACACATTTTGTATGTCTGTTGTATTCTCATTCGTTACATTGGGGTAACTCTACGTTACTTGACCATATCCTTTTTATTTGACCTTTTGCTGAATATTTTATATTATCCATGTAGGTAAACAGAGAGATCACAAAACCATGAAAAAACATGAATCCCTGCTACAGGAAGTCTGAGTTGTGTTTAAGGTATGGTGTACCTTGATTTCAGCTTTTGTTCGGTGAGAGTTGTACTCTCCCAGGCTACAGCAGGTCAACTGAGGTCAGTCCCGGATCTGTTCTCTTTCTGGAATGCCCAGTGAACTCTGTCCCCAAGGAAAGCTCTGCCGTGCTCTCATCTGCTTTCTCATGGGGCATGCACACTTACATACACAGCCTTATCTAGATTTACCCCATCTCTCATTTGTGGCTTAGGTCTTTTTTGTATGAAAGTTAAAAGCTGTCTTCGTAATCACCCAAAATTACTGAGAGCTTTTTCAAATTAACCTGTTGTCATTGCAGTGATCAAACTTTGCGTCAAGCAATCTGGCACTTCTGTCTGCCTCCCTGCACATACTTGCACCCTTTTCATACAAGTGGCTTCCAGTGTCACTGAAATATTTTTTGTCATTATGGGGAATTTCATTACTATGCCGTTTTATTGTGGCAATGTTTCACCATTTTGGAAATTTTGGTAGATTGCGCTCAAAGAGAAAATAAATGTGCCACAAATTGTGAATATGTAATTAGCCTTCATGGTAAATGTATTCCATTGAAGCAATCAATTCCTCATTCTATGCTCTGTGACCAAGAAAGCATATTTCTCCAGCTTGGCAAGCCCTGACAACTGTGCTTACTTGTACCATGAAGCATTGTGTGCATGCAGCGACTGTGCTACATCCAGTGCTCAGCGGCTCACTGGCAGCACTCATTTCTTCTTCTGATGAAGACAATTTAATTAGAATAACACAGTGACAAAAAATGCCTTGTTGGTCTTGGTTGGTCTTTTCTTTTATCTTTGGTCTTTGAGGGTCCCTGCCAGCCGTATCCACTTTGGCTAAATACTGCTAAATATCCAAATCAGGTGAAACACTCAAAAAATTCTGTTGTAAAAGGCCTTGTCTTAGTTTAAAGTTTATATCCTCTGCATAAACTTTGAATTGCCATTTCTGATATTTGAAATGTAGTATGCAACTCAATGAAAAAGAAAAAGGAAAAAAAAAAAAAGGAAAAAATCCTTGATCAGTGTCAATAATGCGTGAATCTGTCAAAACATACACAAGGATTATTTATCCAAAGTATTTGCTATAGGACTGTTGACCTCTTTTCAACGAAGTGTTTCTTTATTAGCCTTATTTTGTCATTTAGCCCACCGCTTCATTAGAGAGCCAGTGCCTGTGTGACCAACCCTAATCTGTTGTTTTAGAAGCCTGTGAAGTGTTAAGCTGTTGACAATATTTTCCCTTTCATTGTCTTTTGTATATTCTTGTCACTAATCTATGAAAGAAAATGCACCGTCACTTTGTGGAAAGCTGCCAAATCGAGGGTTTTGTTTTGGCGGGCCCAAAAATTTCTCATAGGTCCTTTAGCATCTCTTGCCCATTTTCTTTTCCTTTCATCATGAGTCATCTCTTCAAATTGATTTTTTTTTTCATTTTTCTCAAAAGTAAGTCTTCATTTTTCTTGTTTTCTTGTTTTCACTTGTGCCTTTATTTCTTTTTATATCCCCGTCTCTGCCCTCATTCTATCTGCCTCTCTGAGCTTTTCCCCCTAGCTCCAGGCATTTTTCGATTTGGATTGTGTTAATGTACTTAATTCAGCACACTCAATGAGAAAAAGCCTTTACTGCTGACCACAGCCTACAGCCATTGAGCTGACATAGGTGTTTCATTTTGTGAGCGGGACCAAGCCAGGGCCTTCAGATGAGACAGCTGGGCTTGTCTACCTGCATCGTTGGTCCTCTCATCACATGCACACATATCTATCTACTCAGCAGCGATAAGGCTGGACAGTCGCTACTCCGCTGATTTAGATGCAGTGGTAGTGACGACAGACATCAAGGTCACGATAAAGCACCAGGCCTACAATCGTCTCACGGTTGAATGAAAGCTATTAGCCTTTCACATTCTGTGTACTACGTGCTGTACTCCTATAGCTCACTCTCAGTACAATGCCCTCAATAGCACTAGGATTAGACTGTAGTTTTGCTTGTTGGATTCTGTAATGTTCTTATACTGCTTTCTGTTGTTTTTTTGATTTTCAGTTTTTTTGTTGCAAAAATTTCAACCATGTCAGACTTTGACTTTTCTGTCAGATGTTATTATCATTATTTTTTTTACGTTTATATCCCCTAAATTTCTGACCTGACCTGAGTGACTTGTATCTGTGAATGTTATAAGAGATTTTTTCATGTCTTCCCTACATTCAGACAGTCAAATGTACATCTGGCAACCTAGATTTGTTTTGTCACTATTTCCATAATCCAAAGAACACATTAAAAAGTGCAGATACTACCTCTACGGCCTGCACCCTGTGAACACCAGAGCTCCATGGCTGGCTTGTACTGCTCTTTTACTGGTCAACCTATTACAAGAGTAGCAGTATTGGCCAGGGTGGATCCGTAACTTCTCAGTGAGCGATGAGAAAGAATTGTGCTTCCAACCCTTCTTTACCTTTTTCTGTGGGAAAATCATGTGTCATTAAATATATAACAGTTGCTGTGTGTTTTTACTTAAATCATATGTGACAGAAACAAATCATGTGAAATATTCAGCCCTTTCCAATTTTATGATAGAGATTATTTGTGTTTCCCATGCCATATGTGCAGGAGATACCAGGACCAGCCCAGCACACCACATCAGAGTTTTCTGTTTTTCGGGCCTGGCTCAAAACAAAGAGAGTCAGAGCTGGAGCAGGGAGAAAGATCACTGTCTTTCGCTGTTTGTGTGTATGTGCGGGTGTGTGACTGAGAAAGAGGGTGGGGGAGGGGTTTTTAAAAAGCAACATGTGTTTCAGAAAAGCACAGGATTGTGACGCTGGTGTCAGTGGTTTGGTTACAGCTGTAGAAATACTGTGCTCTATGCTGGTTTTGATCTTTTGTTGTAGTGCTGCAGATTGACAGATCATGGTGGTTGTTTGCCAAGTGCTTTTAAAGTATGCACATGTACAGTGTGTGTGAGAGCATGTTCTGCAGGGCCTCCTGCTTGGCTGGTGCATTATGGGTGTGTGTGTGTGTGTGTACAAGTGTATGCGTGTGTCCCTTGGCACTCCTCTACGTTTCCACAGCATGGTTCATTGCCAAGGTGTAACCTAAGACACAGATAAACACACATACATATTCAGGGATGGACACCCAGTGAGTAAGCTGGACCTCAGTAGCAACACTCTCCTAAAATAACAGACATTCTTTCTCCACCTCTCTCATCACCACTCCCAGAAACTCAAAGCACAACACAGATGAAGAATCACAGTCATTGCTGAAGAAAACTGTGTTACAAACCTATCATTTTAATTTATGTCCTCTATCCTGGGTGTAGAAGATCTGACCAAAAAGATTGTCTCACATGGATTTCCTCAGAAAGTATATACATTACAGTTATTTTCTTTTCGAAAAAATCTCAAAGCTTATTTCAAGAAGTGGTCTGACCAGGACAACAATTACCTGTTCATTTTAGATGATCCTTTTATATCCAGACTTTCATCCCTCTAAAAATGGACTTTCTCTGACATCTGACCCGTGGCAATAGTTTGTTTAAAATCATTATTGATTTTAAAATGGGGCTCATCATCAATTACAGCTGATATAGAAAAGCAAACTCTCACAATTACATAGAACTTCCATAAGGATCTTTTGATTATAGTTCTCTTTAACTGACTGCTTAGAAAAGAGGAAATGGTGATGCAGTCTGTAATATCTGTTTTTTCAACTGTAGAATAACCAGCTACTGTACAAGATTTGTCTCTTACTTTTGGTCACATATACAGCACTGGATGTAAAACATGTATTCATTATACAGCATTCCAATAGACCTAACATCCAAAAGTAAGGACTGGTTTGGGTTGTAGCTTGTCTTGCTTCTGCAGTTGTGCACTGTTTTAGTTTACAGTCTGCCTTTCTTTGGTTCTTTGTTTCTCTCACACTCTCAAATGTGTGAAATTCTCAAGAGGACAGAACACTCATCAGATTGGCTCAGAAGCCATCTGTCCTGATATTATCGTTTTGTGGAGTGATTAGTCACAAACACGCTCGGACATGGACATAACAGAGAAGTAATTATGTTTTGTCATACAGGAAATTGTGAAATTACCAGATCTAACCAGCAAAGGTCTGTTGAAATTTAGATGTAAGATCATGCCTGGTAGAAAGCACTCAAGGAAAATAACATGTTAGTCTAGGTTTTTGTTACTTAAATTTAAAACCCCTTAAATATCCTGGAGTTGTGTAATCAAATGGTGTTTATTGTCAGAGTTGCTGTACTTAATATAATCCACTAGTGCAACTGCCTTTGAATTATGATTTATTGTAGACACTATCTGAATTTCTGCTGCATCAAAAGCTGGTCTCCTAAGGCAAGGCCTTGCTTTGCTCAGCTGCTCAGCTGTGCCTTATCTCACACTTCCTCCTCTTTGCCATAATCAGCAAAGGACTGTTTGGGCCCAGGCCTTGTCACTGTTGATCTTACAGACATATCAGAGTGATGTCTCTTTGCGTCAATACAGTCCAAGGTTGTCAACCTTATGTCCACTCTTCTAAGCTCTGTTTGTGATGCGCTGATCGGTGATGCAAACCTGCTCTCTGGCAGCTATGATAATGACTGAGCAAAATGTCAAGTACAGGCAAACACATAGGAATGCTTCATTGTTTATAAAATAAGCATTGGCGTATTGGAATACTGTGCTCCGGGTTTAAAATGCATGAGGTTAGCAGCATACAGACATCAATGTTTTTTCAATGTGTGTGATGTAATTATGGTTTCATATGTATGAATATAAAATAGTTGCAATAATTGTCAAGGACAATAAGACATAAAATGCATTGAATTGCAGAAGGGGGTTTAATTCATTGTCTAAAGTTGACTAGTATATAAAGCTGTTGATTTTTGTTGTTTTTTTTTTAGTTTTATACATTGAAGTATAGGATGTGTGTCTGAATGGAAAGTTACTCCATCTTCCTTTTTTTTTTATTGCATTCCAATTGAGTGGTTATTGAACTTGGCTATTAACATATAAATGTCTCTCCTTTCTTCTCTTCCCCACCTTCCTTTGCCTTTTCCTACTATTTGCTTCTTTTGCTCTCTCCAGGTTCTGTTGCATCGGTTTTGCAGCAGGTGACCCCCACCCCTTCGCCAAAATCCGGCTGTTAGATGTGACCACGAGGTTGATAAGGAGAAGCCACCATGTCTTAAACGCAGACGGGCCCTCTGGAGCCCTGTCCCCCCACCCTGGACCACCCTCCCCCTCCCCCATCCACCACCTTACCCCTTCTCCCAGTCCCATCCCACTCCCAGACCTCCCTGCACATGTGAGGGACAGGCTACCCAGCTCTGGCTCCCCGCTGGCACACCCCTCCCCTCCCTCCCTGGAGATGAGCCTGCAGAAGCACCAGCAGTTGGGTGGTGGTAGCGGTGGAGTGATGGGGTCTGATCGGGACCTGCAGTCCACTGCTTCCTCCATCTCTCTGCCCTCTGTGAAGAAGGCCCCCAAGAAGAGGCGCCTCTCCCTGGCCTCTCTTTTTAGAAGACGAGGTCGGGAGTCAAAAACAGGGCGCCAAAGGTCCAGAGAGCTCCAACATCCTGGACCCCTAGGGCTTGCAGGAGTGGATGGTATCGCCAGCATCGAGAGCATCCACTCTGAGATGTGCAACGACAAGAACTCTGCCTTCTTCTCTGTGACTGGGACCGGAGCTGCCTCTGCTGCCGCTGCCTCCACCTCATCTGCCTCAGGGCCTTCTTCCTCTACCTCCTCCTCCTCTTCCTCCAAGGTGGGGAGTGCGGTGGGGGCAGAGCTAATGGAGTGCCCGCTGTGCCTTTTGCGCCACTCCAGGGAGAGCTTTCCTGACATCATGACCTGTCACCACCGCTCCTGTATCGATTGCTTGCGTCAGTACCTGCGCATTGAGATCTCAGAGTCGCGTGTCAACATTAGCTGCCCTGAGTGCTCTGAGCGCTTCAACCCTCATGACATCCGCATGATCCTTGGTGACCGGGTGCTTATGGAGAAATACGAGGAGTTCATGCTGAGAAGATGGCTTGTAGCTGACCCTGACTGTCGCTGGTGCCCTGCACCGGACTGCGGGTAAGAAGTTCATTAAAATACACACATTGACATACATGATGCAGCTTTATAGATCTCTTTAATTTGTTTTACAGCAGATGTGCGCTTCTGTCGTGTGTGTGTTAACCTGTTAGAGAAACTGAATGAGGGTGTGTGACATGCCATTATTTCCCAAGGCAATTGTCTTTGATAGAAAAAATGTAAGGTGAGGTGAAATTTAAATAATATAACTAAGTTTGTGAGACTATTGTCTTTTACCCAAAAAATATATTTTACCTTAATTGGACAACATGATACTACTAGGTACCAGTAAAATTATTACTTATCTGAAGTCAAGTGCAGCATGTACTACAGTACTGTAAGACTGGTTGGATGCTGTTGTACAAATAGGAAAAACATTCCAACAAGACCTCAACAGTTGTCCAAAATTCAGTGTGATGTATTTGAGAACATGAAGCGAAACTGAGTGTTGTTATGGAAGCAAAAAACACAATATAGGAATTTGCAACCATGGTGTGCTGAAGCTTAAATCCATTGTTTATAGCAAGTTGGAATAAATGTTTAAACAAGACGATGAGCCCATTTAAAGCATTCAGTGTTGGCTAACACCATGTGGCCAGCATTTTCATGTATGCATGCTGTGAGATTTCAATTTAGTCCACAGTATGCAGCAGCGGTTGGGAAGCACATTTGACAACATAAAATCATTAATAACTCTCTCTCTGTCTTGTCTTGTGTGTGTGAGAATTTTGTATGACAGGATGGAATATTTTTTTAAGAATGGTTGAATAGTTTTCAGCCTTACTCTAGTAAATCTAATTTAGAAATACAACCAATTTTTGGGTTCAAATTTCCCCCCTCAATCTTATTATCTCCAGGTCATACAATATTACCAGTCAGACTCTTCATTACACTCTTCACGTGGCTTCACTGCTGCTTCTTTATAACTCCCAGAGTTAAAGGTAAATCCAGATTTCTAATTTATTGAATGTTCATTGAACCATTGGTACATTTTGGACATGCTATAAGCACTTAAGAATAACCTCTATGTAGCAAACTTGTACCATGGATGAAGTTGAACGAACACATTCAGTACATATGCTGCCTGAAAGGGATGGCTTACTTGAAAAAAAAAATCCCTATCCTTTAGCAAACTGAATTAAAAGAAAACTTAACAGATCTTCACCAGGCTTTGGGCCACTGCAGCTTGGGCAGTTGTCAAGCAGAGTGGAGGGACACTGGGCAGTGCTCATCTGCATGAACTGTCTGCACTACACTTACAGAAACCCAGCTGAAAATGGGAAAAGCTACACCTAAAAGAACCAATTTCTATCATGTTTTAATACTCTCTCTCTTTGCATTGTCTATTGCAGCCATTTCCTTGTCTTCCAGGAATTGTTTTAGGTCTGGTGGCTTTAAAGCCCCACCATCCCCCATCCCATCACACTTGCAAGAAGTACTGTTTGTACCTAATTCTGGAGCAGTAGTAACCTTGAGTACTTTGGCCACTGGATGTTTTGTTTTGTTTTATGGGATTTCCTGTTTTGTAACCTTGACTGGAATAGCAGCAAGCATATTTTGATGGTCAAAATATGTGAGCACCATGATGTGTTTTGTTGTGTTGTGTTCTGTCCAAGGGACTCTGTCCTCCCCAGGATGGCACTGCAATCAGTGTTGGTACCTCTGCTAAATTATCCTGTTAGATACAAATCGAATACCATTTAGTAGAGATTGGCTATTGTCCAAAATCTTCAAATAAAAAATGGTTTGGAACAACAATAAATGTACGTCATTGCACTTCCATAAGTTCCTTTTTATTTAGGACTTCCTCACCTGAGACAGCTCTTGAGGTATGACAAAATACTTGAGTTTATTTTAAAGTGCTTCTCGGGAAACAATAATTTCAAGTATTACAGATCTTGTTTATAGATGAGGCTTTTCGTGGTAATTATAAATCTGCATTGCTTCAAAGAATTTTGGGAAAGGCACAGCAGGCACCTCTGAACCAATGCCTCCTGGAAACTATTGCTGCAGCATAATGTACTTTGGCCCACATAATCAGGTGCACACTGTGCAAGGATCGCAGCGGTTTTAGGCCCAGCCAGCCAAATGAATCCTGGGCCAAAGTAGGAGACCTTAATGAATAGTAAAAACAAGGATGTTTTGTTTGACATACTGTTAATGAACACCTTCACTGCAGTATTTCTATCCCCGATATCTCCTCAGTCTAGACTGTTTAGGATTCAGTGTTGGTGGTTTACTGACAATGATTTGAAATAGGATTGACAGGTCTCTGCTATTCCTCACTGTCTTTTGCATTCTAGACTCTCATCCTCAAAAGAGTAAAATGATCCACAGCAGAGGAAGTCTCCCTGGCGCTCCATGGCTCTGTGATTGAAACTTAATCCTGGGTCAGTCACAGAGGGGCCGTGAGGCTTCTGCTATAGTCGGATACAACTACGTCACACACTCCAGGGTTTCCTTCAGGAAATTGGCTAGCCAGTGTTATGCAGCTGTCATTATTGAACAGAATTTTTGAACATTGTCTCACTGCTTTAGTCTCCTGTCTCTTGGCTGACAGCACCATGCATCCAACCCCTCAGCTGTCACTCTGTCTGAAGAGTTAGGATTTGCTTCACTTTGCTCTGTCATGTAAATATACATGCAATTGAAGTAGACATGGCTCCTGGGGGATCCCAGTGGACTGACAGCAGCTGATTCTACTTCAGACTCTAGACAAGTTTTTATTTTTGTAGAAATGACAGCATCATTTCTCATGACAGGAGTACAAAATGTTTTATTCTGTTCTAGCCAAAGTGATCGTCTAGTGCACCATTTTCAATGCACACTTAGAGAAGTATAACAATAAATAAATGTTAGTAAATGAAAACTAAAATAATAAGAGCAGACGCCCTGCCCTCTGCTTGTATTTTCTCTATTCTTCCTTGTTTGCTGTGTTTGCAACATTTCTTGGCATCAGCAAGGGCCCCCTTTCAATGTGTTTCTCTCAGCCAGAGGGTTTGCAGGCTACTTTCTCTCCTAAATCTTGAAATACACTCGCTCTGAATTTACACGATATGACAATGCATTACCTTCCTGCAGGGTTGTGGTTGTGTTAATTTGTGCTTGAGAACACAACCACTTTGACGTAATCAGAAAATAACATTGTATTCCTCTGATTCATGCCTTGCCATGTTCCAACATATCTCCCTGTAGCAAAGTGCTTCTTGGTTTTAGAAACTACATTGTTGGTATAAATTGCTTCCATTGGGTCTTCGATGAGAACATACATCTGTTTAAAAACACAGTATTTTGTATTTAACATTTTTAAATAATTCTATGGGCAACCCATCAAATCTATATTTTAAATTGCCCTTTGCAACTCATTTGTCAACTTTTCTTTCAAACGCTGTTGGAGTGCTCAGATTTTTTACTCTTAGGATACTGGTATCTTCAAAGCAATCCAACCATGCCATGCCATCTTGTTTGGGAGAGGGCAGAGTGGCACTTAAAAGACATCGAAATGAAAATGGGTTCTATGGCTGGCCACAAGTCCCCCCTTTACTAACATGTTCACCTTATTTGCACCACATGCAGTTTTTTCATGCATTTTATTTCTCTTGTAGTAAAAATGTGTTTGTCCTTTACTGTCTTCTACCAGATATGCAGTGATTGCTTTCGGGTGTGCTAGCTGCCCCAAGATCACATGCGGCAGGGAGGGCTGTGGCACAGAGTTCTGTTACCACTGTAAGCAGTTATGGCATCCCAACCAGACCTGCGATGCAGCACGGCAGCAGAGAGCCCAGAGCCTCCGCCTGAGGACAGTCCGCTCATCCTCCCTAAGCTACAGCCAAGAGAGTGGAGCTGCAGGTCAGCTTTTCTTTTTCTGTGTCTCTCCCATATTTCCCACATTGTGTATATATATATCCAACACAATGCCACCAGTGCCCAGATATTGCATAGTTTTTTATTGTAATTGGAGATAAATTGGGGAATTTGTGCAGGCAACACAGGTCAGAATGCTTTGAAATGACTTTTTGTCATTGTTTCACACTTGGCTAGACTCGACTCAGTCACAAACTGTGAAATAAAATATGTTACCTGACTAACTATGCTGATTTTATTTCATAGCAGGAAACTAACAAGTCAGTTAAAGTTTTTATTGTCTTCCTTCTGTCTTTCAGCTGATGACATTAAGCCATGTCCACGCTGTGCTGCTTACATCATCAAGATGAATGATGGCAGTTGTAACCACATGACCTGTGCCGTCTGTGGCTGTGAGTTCTGTTGGCTCTGCATGAAGGAGATCTCAGACCTGCACTACCTGAGGTAGGAATACACACATCCTAATACACACAGACCCAGTGTGATTGCTTTGTCATTTGAAGACAAAGTAAATGATTGTAATTCAGATAATGCCAATGGGACTAAAAACAGTTTTATTTGTTGTTGTTTATGTGTAAGTTCCTAGAAGAAGTTCCTGGAGAAATAGTTTTCACCTTTTTTCCATTCATCTATTTTTTTCATTACATACTTTGTATAATTACTAGAAATAAGGTTGCATTTTGCTATGCCTCGTTTATGCCCCCTCTATGTTGTTGTTTGTAGGATGATATTAGGTAGGGTAAATGTTTTATGTCTCAATTGTGTTTCAGATTAGGAACCTTTTCACTTAGTTTGATTGTTCTACCTTCTCAGAGGTTCAAACTATTGTGTCCACAGGGACAAATATTTTTCCATCAGTTGTGTAACAAGGGACACAAAACAGTGAAAACATACTAGAGTGTTTCGGTTTGAATAGAAATTGCTTTGCCTCACCTCCATTGTTTTTTTCTAAACATTTTCCTCTACCTCTCTCAGTCCATCAGGCTGTACATTCTGGGGGAAGAAGCCATGGAGCAGGAAGAAGAAGATTCTTTGGCAGCTAGGAACACTTGTGGGTGCGCCCGTCGGCATCGCTCTCATTGCCGGCATAGCTATTCCCGCCATGATTATTGGCATCCCTGTATATGTGGGAAGGAAGGTGAGTCTCTAAAGACACATTCATTTACAGTAGTCTGAAATGAAGTTGAGTTTTCCCGCTTGGAGTTTCTCTACCTACAGGAAGCAGTACATTGACACATCCGGATCTGTTAGTGTGTTCAGATTTACTGTTCAAAGACTTGCCTATTCTGAGCTGTATGGGCTTTTATGAAGGTATTGGGTTTCATTTTTAGATGAATACAGTTTGCTCTGCTTCACCACAAAGTGCAGCTCTACTTTAAGTACTATTTATTAGTCACACACAGTCAAAGCATATCACACTTGATATGTTGATATGTAAACACACTGCATAACCTGAAGCACACTGTATCAATCAGTAACTAACATATTGTAAAACTAGCCCACAAATTGTCATGTTTTTTCTTAGCCTCTTAGGCTATCTGAAGAAAGCTGAGGTCATTTGTCAGTATCGTGTTAAATGTGTTGGCATGTCTTTTATGTATGCTTGTGTTGTGTCATATCACTCATCAGTCTAGGTCTTTTCACTTAGTATTGGACATTACAATAAAAGGAAAGTATTCAGACTCTCCAGAATTCCCCCCGTAAGCCTGCCAAGAAGAGGCCAGAGCCAACAAACTTTTCTTCCCTGACACAACCAGACTACATTCAGCAATGATCACATGACACATGTGAAGCATCTGAGCATGAATCACCTGCATTCCACATGCACTGGATGAATGTAGCTGTTCGGTCTTGATTTCTATCTTAGTGAATCACTGCACAAAGGCCATAGCTATTTCTTACAGAGTAGTCACGTGTTGTATCAGTTGAACTTTGCCACTATTGACTGACTGATAACATAGAACTTTTATGATAATAATAACAAGCACACTTTGTGGGAAGTAACTTGCACTGCGTATTTACAGTTTTTGTTATGCATGTGTGCTTTTGGGGGGTTGTAAACTTCAAACAATTATTTTTTTCTGTTTTATTCATCCAAAGGGGGCATATCATGCATGAAGTACTATTGGTGTTTGTGCACATAAATGTAAGGGCAATCCAACCCACAAACCATGAAACAAGACATCCCAGTTTGTTTTTTTGTGGGTTTCTGAGGCTGGAAGACAGATTTAACAAGCTATTCAGACTTGCCCCCTCTTATTAAATCACATGCACTATTATTCAAATATATTGCCACCTATGTCACTAAGTCTCTCCACTCAGAGCTCGAGAGCGACAAAATACCAATACAGGGCTTTAACGGGCTCATGGCTCATGAGAAACAGACTTGGGTGATTTATTATTATTATTTCATTTCTTCCCTCACAGTTGCAGTTTTGTTTCTGTTAAAATGTAAAGATACTAGATTAGTTTTCAGAATGAGAAATATTATGTTTTTTGACATTTGAATTAAATGTTTTCTTTCAGTTGTGCATCTTGCTGTCTCCAGATATGTAAAGAGAAATGTTGTGCTCATATCCAGGAAAAAACAACAACTTTAAAACAGGTTTAAGACAAAAAACACAAACTGCAAAAGACAAGAATGGTCTGCACACGGCATATTTCCCATTTTTGCCGATTTTTATCCTTGAAGACGTGTGCAAAGAATAATGGGGAGGGCCAAAATGTTTCTTACCAGGAAAAAAAGCCTAAAGCTCCCCCCTGTTTGGATTACTTTTCAAAAATGTAAACATCTGTGTTTCAGATTCATAACCGATATGAAGGCAAAGATATCTCCAACCACAAGAGGAACCTGGTGATTGCTGGTGGAGTTACTCTCTCTGTCATTGTGTCTCCAGTGGTGGCTGCAGTCACTGTCGGTCAGTCTATGCTCCTACATCCCCTATCACCTTCCTCCTACTTCGTCTCTGTGTCTCTGCTGTAGCTCTCTTGCCTAAGGATATTAGTTTGCATATCTTTGTTTGACTTGGCTAGCTTCCGGAATTCCTTTTGTTTAATCTTACAGTTGTTATTATGCAAAATGGTGTTTTAAAAGTAAATTTTCATGAGCTATTGCATAAAGAATAATATAAGGAAATGTTGACAAATATATTGTTTTGATTTTTGCACATCAGCAGCAGTGGCATCCAGTGCTTTGATTTCATATGTCCCTGGTGTCTCTGTATCTGCTCACCCCTCAGGCATTGGAGTTCCCATCATGCTGGCTTACGTCTATGGTGTGGTGCCCATCTCCCTGTGCCGGAGCGGAGGTTGTGGTGTCTCAGCTGGGAACGGCAAAGGAGTTCGCATAGAATTTGATGATGAAAATGACATGAATGTTGGCAGTGGGGCAGCTGCCACTGGTAAGCTTCAGCGCCTCCACCACTCACACTGACACCCAAAAGTGACTTCATGTGACTGTGGCTGTGTCAGCGAACAAGATTTGAGCAGCAACAAGACTTGGATTTTGCTGACTGATACCCTACTAAGTTCCTGTCCAAATGAAATATGCTCTGGATTTTAAAGTTATGCACTGTTTTTTTTTCTAACAGAGGAAACTGTTCTTTTTTCTCTTTCTTCTAACCAATAGTCCACAGCTCCTTATACAAATATCAACGCAAACTTAAACTTCTCATTTTTACACTGACACTGCCTTTTGTTCCTGATTGACATATTTTATCTTTTCTTCAATGTTATTTCATGATCATATCTTCTTTGTAGATACAACATCAGTGGCAGACACCAGGAACAACCCCAGTATCGGTGAAGGCAGTGTTGGGGGGCTGACAGGCAGCCTGAGTGCCAGTGGCAGCCACATGGACCGACTGGGGGCCATCAGGGACAACCTGAGTGAAACAGCGTCCACCATGGCCCTGGCTGGAGCCAGCATCACCGGCAGCCTCTCTGGCAGTGCCATGGTCAATTACTTAAACAGGTAAAGAAACGGCAACACATGCGATGGCAACTTTGGACTTCCTGGTGCTTCCCTGCATGGTCTTATTCACTAATATCACATGTTGTCAGGCTGGAGGTGCAGGCCGATGTGCAGAAAGAACGCTGCAGTCTGAGCGGTGAGTCTGGCACTGTCAGCCTGGGCACAATCAGTGACAACGCTAGCACCAAAGCAATGGCTGGTTCCATTTTAAACGCCTACATGCCCCTCGACAGGTGAGTATTATTATTTTTTTTTTTTTTCAATTGAAAGATGCAGTTATAGAATATAGTGTCCATTAGCTGCATTTGTGCATTTCTGTTTTACTCCCAGAACTCTGTGCTAAGAAACAGATTGCTGTGAAATTTGCAGTACATTAACCCTTGTGGTTACATACTGTAAATTCTAAGTGAATATCACAACACGTCTTTACATTGTTTCTTAATAGAAATAATCCCATTAAAATTCTGCAGTAAACCTGAACATATTGAAAAACATCATCAAAAAAATCCATGCTGTGATATGGTATTAAAAATGTATTGTACTTTCGAGACTTCTGCACCTATTTCGAATGCCAAATCTCTGCCAAGTTCTGTGAGGCTGTAATTATCCTAGAGTTTAAAACAGGTCATGATATACAATGATACCAAGTTTTTAAAAAATGTATCTTAGTACAACCAAATATCTTCTATGGGGTCTAACATCATGAAAACAATTGGGTTCCATAGTTTATGCAATTCCAAGACATTTAAGGGACCCCAGTGTGCAGATATATTGGAAATAACCTATTTTTAAAATGTGTCGTCTCTCCCTCTCGTATTCCAGAGACGGGAACAGCATGGAAGTCCAGGTTGACATTGAATCCAAACCCGGCAAACTGCGGCACCACAGTGGCAGCAGCAGTGTAGATGATGGCAGCCATGTTGGCCGCTGCGGATGGACTTGCCCCTCCAACGGCTGCACTTCCTCAGAAGGCAAAGGCACCTCCACCAAGTGGGCCAAAGAGGCCTCCTGCTCCTCTTCCTCTAGCTCAGGGGGCAAAAAGAGCAAAGGCAAGCTGCGCAAGAAAGGCGGCGGGGGCACCAAGATCAATGAGACCCGGGAGGACATGGACGCTCAGCTTCTGGAGCAGCGCAGCACCAACTCCTCTGAATTCGACTCTCCCTCACTGAGCGGCAGCCTGCCGTCTGTGGCTGATTCCCACTCTAGCCACTTCTCAGAGTTCAGCTGCTCTGATCTGGAAAGCATGAAGACGTCATGTAGCCACGGCTCCGGCGGAGGCGACTACCACACGCGCTTCGCCACCGTTAGCCCCTTACCTGAAGTGGAGAACGACCGCCTGGAGACCTGCCCTGCTTCTTCATCCTCCTCACAGGGACATGGAGCTGTGATCACTCCCCACTCCCCTACCTCCACCACCTCGTCCCTTGGCCACGGTGCAGAGCTCTCCCCTCTCTGCTTCATCACAGAGGAGAATGTCAACCTGGTGTACCCTGCTGAGCTGGACTCTCACAGCAACACCAGAGAGCTGCTAAAAGAAACCAACAACAACCACCAACAACCACAACACCCAGCCCAAACCCAGCAGCAGCCCAAGAACTCCTGTATACAGACTGACATATGAAATCTCAATACCTTAAGTGCTGCACAGATGCTATTTTTAGTTAACATCTTTTCCTCCACTAAACTAACACAGCTTACAGTTACACATGCATTTTCTGTTATTCCCTTGAAAAGGGAACATGTTATTTGGGGATTTCTGTCCTACATATAAAGCAACCGTGAGTAAAACAGTGTGTCCACTGACTGTCAGCGGGCTTGTTGGAAGTATTAATAGATTTCATAGAGCAGCCATGTGAGAAATGTTAAGGTTGTGAATGCTGGTGTTTCCCCCTGTTCGACCCGCAGACTGCTGACTCTTTTTTTTGACAGTTCACCCTTACCACTTGTAACAGAGACAGCCCACTGATTTGAGTGCTGTCCTGTTTATCTGTGTAGGTTCAAATAAAACCACTGTGCCGTCTTTGCTAGTATGATTTTGGCTCAACAATGCGGATGCAACACCATGCAGGAATCTTAATATTACAGCTTTCCAGAAGTGAATTCAAACAGGGACCAGGCAATATAATTCATTATTTCCTCTTTTTATTTCCCCCATAAACATATTAGTAACAGAGGAACATGAGAGTTCTTCTCTGTATTTATATTGGACTTTTTTGTCTTTTCCCTGGATATTTGTTTGGAATTAATCCTCTAATGTATATTTATGAGGCCTGGGCTCTACATCCTACATCATATTGGCACTAAAATCCTGAAACACAATTGTGAATCTTCAGATGGACTGTACTTCCAATGTGGGAGATGGTATTTGACAGGTCTTTTGCTTGAGTTTAGACTGTAGCTGTGTGTGTTTTTAGTGCCAAGATGACTGTGGAAACCCAGGTCTTGTTAGATTCTGTGGAAAGCTTGTGATGACATGTTTTGGGTGGGTGGGTGAGGGTTTGTTTTGAGAAAGGTCTCTGGAAGGCCACGGTTTTTTGAGATAATGCTGAAAGTCATTATATTAACATTAACCAATGGGTTGGTCAATTCTGTGAAATTGTATAAAGAAAATGTTTTGTCCTGTTCAAAGGTGATTTATTCAGGCTGATGGTCTTGCCTCACTGAGTAAAAGAGAGCTTTGATATCTTTCTTTGTTAACTCATGGTGCCTTCAAAAAAGCTGTTTGTGTTCTCTGTTTGTCTCTCTCTCCACTGTGTCTTCAAGACTCCAAACAACAACTCATTATAGGTTGCAGAATGTCTGTGTGTGGAGGAGGGATGCTCATTCACATACACAACTTACTGTGGTAGACATGGTAAATGAAGACTTTTCAATTGCCTACCAAAGACAGCACTCAGGCTCTTGTTAAATCTTATACCTTTGACCTGTCACCTGTAGACACAGTATAGTGCATCCTTTTTACACCATGGGGGTAAATGAAGACCCAGGATTATACAGACTTCTGTTTTGTACATGCTTCACAAATGCTACGCAAATAACTGAGGTCACAGATTGGCCCAAGGCACCTGCACTGTTACCTGTATTTCTTATTACATTAATGTTCTGCAATGCACAAAGATCAATAGGGATACATAGGTTGGTTCTGGGTTATCTTCCCTGTTGATTTGTCCTGTGATTTCTGTTTGTGTTGCCAATCGGTGCTGCTGAGCAGACTTGGAAGTCAAATTCTGTTTTCAACACTTTATTTCAGAGTGTCTGCTTAAGCCTGTCTTTACTGATCAGTGGTCAGCTTTGTTGGGGCCACTGAGTCAGCTCAGGTGAACCTCTACCAGGTAGGCATAAGCATTTTGAATGGCATTTTGACCCAGGTCTGTTACTGAATGAACACTGAGTTTGGTTTGGTGGACGAGGCTACATGCTGCAGTCCCCCCAACATTAAAGCAATGTTGTTTTTGTTCTTCCTCCCTGGTTCAGTTTCTCATTCTTCATCAGAACTCCAGTTTCTTGTTCCTAATTTGAACACTAGTGCCAGATATAATTTGTAATTTGTGCAGAATAGCATAAGGTATTTGTATATTTGTTTGGTAATTTGCTTTACTATATGCGTGTAAATGCATATCAGAAAAATAAAAAAATATATATATGAAATGTCGTCCCATTTTCTGTTTCATATAAGTACTCTAAATAATTGATATATTCCATTTTATTTTTATTTAACTATATCACTTACCACAGAGAATAAAACATTTTTTCCAGGTTTATTGAATAGCCCTCTGAATACTGTACACAATCTTTACATTTCTATGGAAATATAAGGTAAAACCACAGTGAAGAGAATCTGTGGAGCATCTGAAATTATTGCTTCTTGCCCCCCTTGTCACCCTGAACTAAATTTTGTACATTCAGGTAGAATTGGTAAAACATTTGAGAACAGCGAATGCTTTGGATTCAGGCAGTCTTCAATTTTGTATGACTGGAATGTTCAATAATCACCAAAACCACTGACATTTTTTTAAACTGTAAATTAGCAAATCATATTTTCTACAATTCCATGTGTGTTGATAAGTTATTATATGTATGATTTATAATGCATGAATCCAAATCATTTCACATTTTGAAAAAAAGCTACTGTGTGTATTACGAAACTGCATACTAAAACTGAAAGTACATCTCGTCTATAATCTAAGGCACACATCTCATAAAGATGCTGCTTATCTCCAGTGTCACATCTGCATGGCTGATGCTTGTGCAGATGTGTTTGTCTTCTAATCTGGTAAACAAATATGTTGAATGACTTGATATCATTCATTTTGGTAAAAGACAAACACCAGCCTTTGAGAATGATTGGAAATTATGAACGAGGTCTGCTAGTTGCATAGCTGAACAAATTAAAGAGCATCAGTAAGGTTACAAACTGTATTTCTCCTAGAAAGTGTAAATTGATATCAGCCCAACATATATTGCCATCATACTGCAAAGATCAGCAATAAATATCATGCAGGCCTATTTCTCCAACAATCAGAGTTCATATGGTCAGAATAACGTTGTTTTAATATTATGGTGTTGAACCACAGCAACACCAGTTTTTCTTAGCTAGGAAATATTCAGCATACACTGAATATCATATCTGATCTTTGCTGGTGTCTGACAGAAGCTCATTTATCAAATGACAGACAGGGTTCAAGGACCGGAACACCAGACCTCAGTTCTGGGAACGTGAGCCTGTCCTTAGCAAACCCACTTGCCCTTTACCCTTACATAACATTGTACATTGGAACCACTTTATCAATAAGTTAAAGGCCCACTTAATCCCACTGTTTGCCTGTTGTACAATGTAAATGGTTGTTGGTGGTACAAAAGTAAATCTGCATAGCAAAACATTCTAGAGAGAAAAATATATTCCTTATCCTGTCACTCAAACATACAGTGATCAGATAATTTACAGCACAGAGCGGTAGAATGAATGTGGCTCAGTCCCATTGTATTGCTCTGGGGCACATTCTGCAGCTTCCTGCCTTTGTGTACTCAGTTCTTGTGCAGTGTTTTGCATAGATCCAAGAGTTGTAGTGGTGCAGTAGCTCATGCAGCAGGGAGCAGGGACAGGAGGGTCAGATGTATTTGTTTGCCAGATTCTGAACATCGTTCTTAGTGAACTCTGTGCTCTGCACAGCAGACAGATGCTCAAACAGCTGAGTCATGTGGCGACGCTCGTCCTTCTCCAGCAGCATCAATGCAACCTGCAAAAACAGCATATCATCATTTTTCAACAAAAAACCCATGGCTGCTGGGGACGAAGGAAACAAATGACTTGCAAAACATTAATAATTAAATAATACGAATAATGCTCGAAACGGAGATATCTAACTTGTGAATAAACTAAGAGATATTTTTCTCGAAGCACCATTTATGGATCTAGTTCTGTGCAAATCACTAAACCTGGTATGAATGGTAAACATAAACCACATTTTACCGAGAACCTGTTGGTTGTGTGCAGATAGCTGAGGTGTTGGTAGACTAGGTTGGGGTTCTTCTCAAGGAGGTGGGAGTCTAGTGCCTGCATGATGAAGCTGATGGTGTTTCCGTCAAGCTGGGTACTCAGGAACTGAGGAAGCATCTCTGGGGTTGTGGAGGCAAGCAGGTCAGCGCAGGCCGCTGTATTTTTTTTGGAGTAAGCTGCATTCAGGGCCTGGCCAAACTCATAGGCATCAGTTGGGTTGAAGCTGATGGTGATGTCCTCTCCTCTGTAACCACTCTCTGAGTTAGGACCACGTGTTGTTTCCTCATCATCGTCAACCTGAGAAGATGAACAGAAGTGATTAAAGTGGATTTACAGAGGACATCCACTGCTATTTTATTCCCAAACTCTACTCCCTACTCTTTAGAATTCTACAAAAAATCATTAGTTCATACAGTAATACAGTCCAAGATTTGCTATCACAAAGATAACAGCACAGCACAAAGTAGCAGTGTTGCTAAATTTAACAGGTGTTGGAGCACATATGTAGTTTAGTTGCATAGTTAATTGCTAGGTTCAAATAAAGGTACATTGCAAAGAAATATAACAAGGCATTTGATTATTAGTTCCTACAAGTACATTTACAACTACCAAGAAGCTTTATTATCCAAAATGTAGCTTTGTAGCTGTGTGATATTCTTCACCAGTCATTTTACATGGAGCCATTTTAATGCTGCTATTCACATGGCTTGTCAGGGCTTGTTCTGTGGAAATGGCTGCCTTCAGTTTTAATGAGTGGTTGTTGAGAACGGTCCTGTAATTCAGTGTAGAAAATGCTGTATATTTGTCCTCTTGGTTCAGTTTAGGTTAACTAATTAAGTACATTTGGACTCTATATGATGCACAGGAAATGTTTAAGCCATTTCTTTGCTGTGGATGCAGAGAGGGCATAACATGCGGTTGATATACCTGCAGTTCCAGCTATGGCCACTAAAACAACATCATCACAGAGCCTAGTGTTACTTCAGGGTGCCTGATGTGCAGTCTGTGAGCCTCTTTCAGCACTGCTTGGGCCCTTCTTCATACTGCATGCTTATACAGCAGGTGAGCCCTGCATAGAATTGAGATTGAGCCTGGTCACACATTTATTTATGACAATACATGCACCTACCTCTGTGATGGGAACAGTCTTTCTGGGTTTGGCTGGTGAAGCGTTGGCATTTGCCAGACTCTGTCTGAGCAGCACTGTGACCTCTTCCAGCTCCTTTTCAGCCTCCTGCACATTGGGATCCTGCTGCAGTACCTCCTGCAGGTCAGCACTGCACGCCAGGTAGTCCTGTTGGAGGGACAGACATATATACAGCTTTGTGAATGCAACCAATACATTTTACAGATTTAATGTGAGAAATTAATGTTATACCCCTTTCATATACAACTGCCACTGCATTAAAAATATCCCTCCAGTCCTGCCTTGATATTAACACATTCCCTTGTGGCATTGTCAATTTCACCTTGAGGCCTTTATTGGCCATGGCTCGTCTGTAGAAGGCCTTCTTATTGGTTGGCTCCACTTTCAGTGCTGCATCACAGTCCTGCTTGGCCTCAGTGAACCTCTCCAGCTTCAAGTAACACAGGGCTCTGCAACACACACACACACACACACACACACACACACACACACACACACACACACACACACACACACACACACACAC
>JAOWBC010001592.1:3003697-3014041 GCA_028566105.1 Hypoplectrus providencianus
CTTTTACTTGAGCATTTGATTGATTGATTGATTGATTGATTGATTGATTGATTGATTGATTGATTGATTGATTGATTTTTACCGATTTTTACCCGAGAAGCCTAAGAAGGGACGACCATTTATTGACTCCGTTGCGTTTGATAAGGATATAAAATTACATCACTGCCTTCCTTTATAGTGGCAAAACAGCTCAAAGCAGAAAGTTATCTATAGTCTAAAGCCAGACACGTTTGGTTAGCCTGTAACCAGCGTCATCCCAGTATTACCATTACTATAGGCTACGAGAAAGACTTTGCCCACAAGTTGCTGTCGCTTGGCGTGAGAGTGTGATCTTGAAGGTAAAAGCGTGCATCAGCCGCCTGTAGCATGGAGGATGTCAACCCTGTTATAACTTACATTAATGCTATCAAAGTTAAAGGCAACATATTTACCTGCTGTTGTTCGTCCCTGTTGGCTCGTTTCTCATCCAGCAAAGCGGGGTCTGTCACTATGGTAACCACACACGGAAGGAAGCGACACTTCGGAAACACGTGACGCAGCCCGCAGAGAGCTCCAAATTTGAAAATGTGACTGGCAGTTACCTGCAGCTCAGCATTAAGCAAACAGAGATAATGACGAGGGGTGCGAGGTGAAGGCAAGAACCAAGCCGGAGGAAACCGCATTGCTTTATTTAGAGGTAAGTTTTTTGTTACAAATGCTAGGCTAATGCCGAACATGTTCTATGTTAAATAGTTAGCCGCTATTAAGCATTGGTTAGAGGTGATAACAAGTCGGTAACTTTGTCAGACTACTGAACATACGCTGGTGCTTACATTACCTCCTGTAACCGTGCTTCACCGACAGCGTGGGTTCAATTTACTCATCAGGCCTAAGCGGATAACTGTATTGGTAGATAGCAGTAAAATGGTTCTTTGATATTATGTGTGTGTTTTTAAGGTAAGTTTGGTCTATTTTGTTACCAATGTGGTTGACATAACACAAATAAATGTCACCTAACAACACTTAAATGTTTGGCAATTTTAAATAAATCCTTTTAAAAGTTCATTGACACAGGTGTTATCATATCATGCTAATTACTCTAACAAACATGACATGTGAGGCCTGGGTGCGCCTATTAGCGTTCAGAATGGAGATTTTGAACACGTTACGAATAATGTTCATATATAATTCTACATCATACTTTCGCTTTCTTTATGCATGGTAAGTTTATTATTCTCTATCATGTCCACCGTCAGCAGTGTGCGGCTGGTTGAGGCCAGTTTGTTATGGCGGCTATAGCTCACTTTATAGCGGCACAACAGAGAGCACGCGACGTGGGATTAGAACTAAGAACACGCCCTCTCATAGCAACGCTGATGAAACAGCTGAGAATGTTTGCTGTTAAACCAGCTGACTTCTATTTAACAGTGTGTTTAACAAACGATGACAACGAATGAGGGGCTTTTGATAGCTTTCCATCACTTGGCTTATCTCTCATCACAAAATGAATCCTACATGACACAACACCATACCCTATAATTTAAAAAACGGTAAGACCTTGCAAACGCAGACGACGTTTAAGCGAGCTAAACTAGTTAACTATTCAGCAGGCAGCCGCAGTTTATGATGTTCAGTTGTTCTTGAGCAGGTTCACTCTATTTTTGTTGTCTGCAGGTCAGTTGATATCATCCACACTTGGTGAATCAAGTTTACACAGGAGGAGGAAATGCAGTGCACTCCTGAATCAAAAAGCTACCTTGAAAGATGCATAGCCAAGCACTTTTATGATGCCTGTGCTGACAGTGGATACTCAGGTTTATTCCAAAGCCCACAGAGCATCTGTGGAGTGGACTCCTGCCGCTCTTTGTCTCCAGTAGAATTCAGTGAAACACCGAAAGAGAACCTCCAGCTTTCTGTCACACCTAAGGAGAGGATAAGAGTCTCAGCTGGATTGTTGGGCAAAGACTCAAGGGGAATACAGCGACCATCAGCAGTTAACTGGTGTGAAACTCCGAAAGTATACAAAAGAGATGCCTCGTTGCGGCACAGACTTCTAATGTGTAAACCCACCACTGATGTCAACACAAGATCACCATGCACAAGAGGGACTGAACCGTCCGTTGGTGTCAGGTCTGAACACTGGCTCAGTGCATCTTTTGACTCTCTGGACACTGCAATGGGGGCTTTTTCACAAAGCACTTTAAAATCAGAGCAGGATCTGCCGCTATCTGGAAGGAAACGTCGTCTCCTCTTCAGGCAAGTGAGGACCTCCACTCTGGAAGATGGTAAACTCAACCCGGGCTACCTTTCCAGTTTTGAGAGAAGGGTTTCTCTCTCAGATGCAGATTTCAGTGAAAGCAATTCTGCCTCTGATCAAATAAATGTTGAGACTCCATGCTTTATCAAGTCCCTGCCTGCTTCATCAAATGAAAACTCTCAATCCCCTGTCAGCATTGTGAGAAATAACCTGTATGACAGCTCAAGTATCTTGTGCACACCATCATCCAGACATACACCTAAATATATCAGGTATGTGATTTCTTTTGTTTCTCCAAGCAGATTACTTGAAGCAGCAATGAACAAAGAAGTGTTACATTAATCAGAAAACATGCTTCTATTAACCCTGTTCTCACCCTGAAACAGGTCTGTATGTGAAGACAGTGGTTTTAGTTCCCTGGCCCTTGATAAAGACTCCTCAGTGGATCATGACGGTTCCTTCCAGGAGTTGCTGCTCTCTACCTCTAGAGGAAACTGTGAAACCCCATACCTGGCAGATGCAAAGCGCCGATCCCGTTTGCAGCGTCAGAACAGGCTTTCTACACTTAAAGAAGGGGGCTCTCAGTCTGAGGAAGACCCAACGGAGAAAAAGCTTGAGCATCATCAGTACCACAGCCGTTCTAGGGAAGATGAGGTTTTCACAGACAATGCCACCCCTCGTAGTGTCCTTTCTGTTAAATATGGTAATACTATTACCTCAGAGAGTTTGGGCTGGGCAAGAAAAGATGATGCCACTCCACTTAGAGCAACCGCAACCAAAACAGACAGCAGAACACCTTTGTGCACAGCTCCTGCTAATCCAGATACAACTCCGGTCAATCTCTCTCTGACTCCAGCCTTGCAGCTGGTGCATGCTTTGTGCCAACAGAAAGCCCACATGTTTGCTGGCCAAAGTCCAAGCCTAAAGGAACAGTTGAAGTCCTCAGCAGCACTGGCTGAGACCCCTGTGATGTTCAGGACCACCATGCCATTGGCAGGGCTGATTGGTAGGAAGATGGGCCTGAGAAAAGTAGACGTACTCACAGAGCTGAAGAAGAGGAACCTCAGGCACATTCTGTCGGTCATCCTCAGCCACCTGACCTCTGAGAGCATCTACAGGTGAGGAGCTCACAATCTCACCAAAAATAGCAGACACTACTTAAATAAAAAATAAACGGTATAACATTTCATTACTTGTTGCAATAACTGTAAAACTTAACACACCTTACTTGCCTTCAAATTACTTAGTGAACAGGTTTGATTCCCAATTTGTCCTCATTAAACTGATTACTTGTGACTGCAGCATTAAGCTACTGAACATATGAATACTAGTATATAAACACTACATAATTCTTATCATGAAAGCTTTACAAAAAACAAAGTACAAGACATACTTTTAATATGTTAATTAAATTTAAAAAAAGCCCAATTATTACTCAAAACACAAGGCTTAAGTGTCAATCACAATGTCATTTAGCAGAGCCAGTACTGCAGGTGCAAAAGGGCACAAAATATTGGTCTCATACATGCATGTATTTGTGTTGGGCAGATGTGGTCAGGTGTGTAAGATGTGGAATGAAATCATCCAACAAGACAAGCAAGCTAGTTTTAAGAGAAAAAATCACCTGAGCGAATTGGAGGCTGGTCTTGAGGTAAGAGCTCCCACATTAGCCACTATTGCTAATGGCTGCCAGGCCTCATTTTAATGTATGGGTCTTAGGCCACTAGCTTTTGCAGTCTTTTTAATTATGTGCTTTCTGCCTACCTGCAAAGAAAAATATCTGCTATGACACTGAAAGAATTTTCATAACACAGAGGACAAGTAAAATGGGGATTTTTCTGACCAGTGTGGTTCAGTGTAGGTTACCATTTTCAACACTGTCATTTAGGTTGTCAATATAGATATAAACTAATTATGCTGTTGTCTTATAGCTGGGTGGTGCTGTGCATGTCCCTGACGCAGAGACCAGACTCGCTGTGCTTAAGAGGTCAGCATTCAAGACTGTTCAGGCCCAGTCTAGGTCATCCAGCAACTGCACCCCGCAGTCAGCAAATAGCACTTTAACCCCATTACAGCACAGTTCCTTGAATTCAAGCAGCAGCAGCAGCAGCAAACGGGATAAATTTCTGGAGGTGAGTTTTAAAAATTATGACAAATATTCCTAAATAGCTTAAATGTAATACCTGAATATTTTTGCTTTCAGTGAATGATAAATGGCGTCTTAAGTTACTGAAGGACTTGATGAGGGATGTTTACATAAAACATTAACGTAATGTTGTTTTGTTTCTTTCAGGTTGCCAAAACACTCTTTAATGATGAGTGTCTCAAGGCTTGCCCTCGATGTCAGCACCCTGCAAGGTGTCACTCTGTGAAAGGGGAGGGTGTGTGCAGCAGAGCTGACTGTGGATTTCAGTTTTGCACAGCATGCTTATGTGCTTTCCATGGATCTAGAGAGTGTGGCAGCCAGTCTGTAGGCCGCCGCAAGAAAGACGTACTACTGCCAGGAAGCGCTCAGAGCAAACGGAATGTTAGAAGACTATGAGCAGAAAGTGAACTGTGTTCCTGTTTGCTACGCAGAGGTCACTTTAGCACTTTTCCTGCCCAGTAGTTAAGATGAGGCTTGGCAGAAGGAAAGTGATTTGTTGCCAGTACATGAGAGCAACTTCTGTACTTATCAATGTGTCTTTGTACCCGTGTTTGTACTGTATTTTCACCCTTTTTTCAGCACAGTTCTTACTTGTGTGTTTTTAATTATGAATGTGAATGAACTCTCAGCAGTAGAACAATGAATTAATTTTGCTGTTGATGTATTTTTCACATTGATCATCTGTACAGAATGTTTTTTGGAATACCAGAGATTTTCACCTTTTACCAATGTGTTTTCAGAGCAGTTTTAAAATAAATTCTTTTTTAACATGTACCCTTGACTCTTCTCTTTTTGGGCTGTCATGATTTGTAAAAATGAATTTGTCAGTGTTTGGCGCCATCTAGTGGTACGACCTTGTCTTAACCGTAACAACAACGTCATTTATTTATTTTTTTTAATTTGTTGATGTGTTTGATCTTGGATACTAATAGTTATGTATATTATGGCAATACCTTAAATTAAGGTATTTTGGTGGTCTCAAACTACAAGGAGAAACACACTCATTCAGTTAGCTCTGGTTTTGTCAAGTTAAACTTTTACCACCCCCTGTGTTTTGAAAATGAGTCCACTTCCATAGCAACCTGCAGTGTGTCTGTAATTACACTGAGAGGCTGGTGGCTGACCGAATGTTCAAATGTGACTGCATGGCTCCACTTTCTGGGCACTTTCAAATTAATGTTTTTGTTGTTTTTTTTAAAGAACAATGTGTGGAGTAATTTCAACAGGTAAGAGCAGTACTTTGCTGTTTAATTGGGGGATTTTTTAGCTGATGTTGTATTGGTAACTTAAGTTTTACTTTCTACTTTAAAGACTTTCCCCATCTAACTGCTGCCAATTTTGTAAGTATGTTTAAATTACTTATCACTCTGTAACAGCAGTTTTGCTATGTCCAAATTACTAAATGTTGCCACTTTCAGCTGATGCTTTTTGTTTGTTTTTGGTTTTTATCCATGCAGGAGAACACTCTGGCCTCTGATGATGTATTGGCTCACTTCTTAAATAATTTCTTGAGCCTGCCGGTAAAGTAGTCCTCATGTTGAAGCCTACTTTCAACTACTACAGCCTTCTTATATAGTTGCATCCTTTCCAGTCTTTCCCGGAGGCCTTGCTATACAACCAAGAGACTGGACAGTTTGAAGAAGAGAATGGGGCAGCTGAGATCGTCTCCAGAAGAATCAGTTCAGTCCTACACCACAGTAAATCACAACTCCTTACTGGTGACCCCACAGCGCTGGCCAGGACTCTTCCACCAGACAACTGTTACACTATTTTTGTAAGCGGTGAATTCACTTTATATATAGAAATCAAAATCTGGATTCATTTGGTTTGGGAGGTGAGCAGTGACTCTGTAAAGTAGATTCTGTGAGTTTACTGAGGAATCTGTCTCCCTGACCTTTGCAGTGCCTGGACAGAGAGCAAGGAATTCAGTGGATCCTAAAAGAAAGATTGCCCTTTTTCCTCCAAAGTGATTGCTACAATGAGTACAGGTAACACAAATGTTGTTCTACCTCCAATATTCTGCATTCATTCTGATCTGTGTACAACATTTTATTTACATAATTTTATCACTAACATGTTTTTATATTGTTACTCAACTTAGTGTAAGAAAAAAAATGTACATATTCACTTGTGATATGATGAGTTCTAGGCAGTGTGTCTGCTAGCTCATGCATTTTACTTCTGAAGATCGAACTATCAGTATCTCAGCTCTGATATAACCTGTAAAGAGCCCCCCCCCCCCCCCCATGGCATGATTTTGTATGCCTTTTTGTGATTGTGTTTAGGACTGTTGCCCTACTGCCCTACTTACTGCACCTTCAAGGGCCACATCCCTACATAGATCAGATGTCAGACACTAGCTTGCAACCTACCCACACAATCTTTGACACATGGATATTAACATTTTTACCAATATCATTAACAGAATGCTGTAAACACTGTCTGGTGGTGTATGATTTTTTTCTGGTCTTCCTTAGACTAGCCAAGTTGTTGTTCCAGTGGAAACCTGCCTTCTGTATACAGAGGAGGAAAGGTGATTCAGGTCGAACCGCCATGTCAGCCCCGCAACTGCGCTTTCCCTCCCAGCAAAACAAAGCACTGAAGGTCTCAAAAGGCTCACATTCTCAAGAGAACATTTCAGCCAAACAAGGTATATTTCTATGAATTTGTAATTTGTTATGCATGTTTATTGTGAACTGTAATCATAAAGATGTGGATTATTTTACTGTCTCTGTCTTTAATGGTCAATAGGGATGGACAATGTTTTATTTCCACCCTCTGACCAGAAGGTACATATCAACACAAAAGACAGTGAATCTTCCAGATGCTTCTCCAGCTGTTCTGAGCCAGAGAAACCATGTACCCTTTCTTCCTTGTCCTCCTGTTCCTCATCCTCTAACCTTAAATGTGAGAAGGAACTCCAAAATGATGTGTCTCCTGAACTACAGCTGGAATACCTGGCTACTGAAGTGGTTAAACAGGTGCTTAACAATGCACTGTATGTGATAGATGGTCAGGGCCAGGCAAACACTGGCTGTTTCAGCAAGTCAGGGGAGCAGACAGATGGTTTCAGCACAGACAGACCCTGTGAATGTCAAGTTTGCCAACATTCAGCTGATGGGTGGAAGAAAAAGAAAGTTCAAGAAGGCCAAAGGCAGAGTGGAGTGAAAGAAAAGACTAACTTTAAGAAGAATAGGGATGTTCAGAGAAGAGACACCGACAAGGAAAATTTCCTTGATATTTGTTGCCATGGTACCAATAGCCATGGCAATAGACCAGGATTGGATGAGCTGAAGGAGTTTTTGCGGGGAACACCCGGAGAGAAGCTGCTTTATCTCTGGCTTGATATCGAGAGGCTGAAAGCTACACAGACCAGAGAGAGGAAGAACAGGTAAGCATTGCAACCTGGTGAAACAACACAATTCTGGTGAACTACAGTCTGTCTTTACTTTTGATACAAAAGCTTGCAACTTTATGGATGACAAATTGTAATGTACTGTGATATTTTAATCAGGTATATAGTCTTGCTGAGGAGCCGGTACCTGCTGAGCAGCAGCCACTTCAGTCTTAATGTGGAGCTGCTCTCCAGACTGGGGCTGACTACCTCCCCCTGCTGGACAGAGGACAGACTGTGCTCAGCACAGCCCTTCCTCGCTGAGTCTCTGCTCTGCTACTGGTGAGGTTCACAGCATGCACATCCCCTGATGGAAACCCCAATTGTTGGGACACTGTCAATGATGTAAATAAATGTGATCATTTACTATTTCTTTTGGACATATATTCAGTAAAAAAAAAACTGTACATAGATGATATATTGCCCAGATTGGTAAACTGTTGTTTATTGTTCATAAACAATAAACTTCAATATTGTAATAGACTACACAGACTGTGAGATAATGACTGTTACATCATATATTGTGAGTTATATCCTGAACGCTGTGTTTAGCGTATGCTGTTCAGTAATTTTAAATTTATTCAAATCAAGTCAAATTTTTGTGTAAGTATCCTTGATCATTCTCTCTCCCCTTCCCCCACAGGGTTCCTCGGTTCCAGACGTCCCAGTGTGTTCAGGAAGACTTGGATGGTTCCCCTCATCTAGAGCTGTGGACAGAATGGTGTGTCAGTCCTATGTCAGACATACAGCCCTGCTTTGACTCTGTTACCCTGCATCCCCTCCGACCTGACACCTGCCTGCCCCAGTCTGCTGTCACTGGTGTCCATACACAGGTACTAGCATAAGATATGATACCACAAGGTTCTGCTGCATTTTCTCTAGTTGCTTTCATTCTAAATTGAGTTTTTTGCTGTTGGGTGGACATAATAAACAGTGTTTGATGTGTTCTTGGAACACTATGATATTCTTTTTGCTCTTCTCACTATTTTTGCACATTTTAGTAAGAAAATGGAAATTATTAAAGTGTTCAATTAAGCAATTATTAAAACAATCAAATAGCCTAATTTTTTCATAAATTGTTTCTTATTGATTGTAGCAAAAGTTCCTTTATTCTGTACTTCATCAGTTATATTGTAGCAGAAGTCAGTTACTGGGCTGCAGAAGAATGGAGAAGATGCTACAAGCTCTTTGTGTGGACTCGTATGCTGGGTTTTATTTTACAAGCTTCTGTGAACAATCTGGAAACCAGGTACAACAGCAGCACATTTTCATACTGTAAAGTCCATCACATTTCATCATGGTTGCACATCGAAATGGAACTGTTATCATTATGTAATGTACTCTTGCATGTACCTTTTTTTTAATGCGATGAACACAGTCCATGATGACAGTTATTCTGGCTTATTTTTGTCTCAGCTGTGGGAGAATGCAGTTTACTTTTGGACTGATCTGAAGCACTACCATGAGCTGTTCTATCAAGATGGACTGGACCACTACAGAGTACAGAGAGAAGCACAGGTCAGCACACACACACAAGTTCAAGACTGAAGGTGTGTGAAGATTTTTCACAGACTACTCAGGAAAAAAAAATGTAATACTGTCTGGTCTAAACACAGTGTCAAAATAATTAAACTAATGTCAGTCAATTGTCAATTGCAGCTGAGTGCCAGCACGTCACCTATAATCTGCCTGCTGAATCAGCCTGTGACTGTAGGGCTTCATACTGTCACTAAACCCTTGTTTTTCCAATAGCCACACACTATTCCAGACATTAAATAGTTCATTATTTCATGATTTTTTTTTATAAGATTCTTGCATTTGCTGCCAAAGCCAACTCTGCAAAAGCCAACTAATTTTAAGAAATAAAAATAGGTCCAGTTGTTTAACTTGTGTTTTTTTGTGGAAAAATAGCTAATATAAAATTCAAATTAGGATTCTCCCTACCCAGACGTTCCATATCCAATGAGATAAAAAGGTCTCTTTTAGAAAGGATACCAGGAAAAAGGTCTGAATCACCATTAGAGAATCAGTCAGTAATAAAATCATCAAAGTCAAAACAAGTCATCAAAAATCAATATGATAGAGAATGAGTGGAACATTTTCTGTTATCCTCCCTGTCACACACACCTACCTACCTACTATAGCTTGTGTTCCTCTCCTGTTCTCTTTGCCTCTCTGCCCTCTCTACCCCTTACTAAGTGGAGAAATTTAAAAACCCGTAAAAACAAATGAGTCAGACCCCCCCAGCTTTGCGCCAGTCCAGTCACCCAGAACCACCCTGTCTGGCTACAGCTGGACCAGGGAGGAAAGCTGAGTGGTCCAGTCCAGAATACCTCACAGTGAAATCTATTTTCCTTAAGTTAACCTTTAGTTCACCAAAGGAATGACATTTAGATGGTCTTTCCATAGTGCAGTGGCCAAGAGGGTTAAATGAGTGACATTTATGTGGTGTGATGGCAGCAGCGATGAGAGATAGTGAATATTGTGTATGAGAGCAACGAACAATGGTGATGAGTGAAGTGACGGCAGTTGTAGGGAGAAATGTTTCTGAAGTGATGACTGTTTTAT
>JAOWBC010001592.1:3015850-3039585 GCA_028566105.1 Hypoplectrus providencianus
CTTCTCTTCTCTTCTCTTCTCTTCTCTTCTCTTCTCTTCTCTTCTCTTCTCTTCTCTTCTCTTCTCTTCTCTCTCAGCTCCTTTACTCCACCTATCTGTTCAGCTCTGCCAGGAGGAGCATTGGAGTTGATGAGGAGATCAGAAAGGAGGTCTATGACCAACTGCGTCCAGCTTTTGAGGAGCTGTTTGACAAGGTTGAGGAACACACACTGAACATCCTGCTGGAGCCATGGACACTGCTGGTCAGCAGGGACAGCGAGTCCTTTCAGAAGGTAACCACAGTGCACTTAAATGTAGGAAGAAGCCTAATCGTGGAGAAATCGTCTTTCACATAGATATACACAGACTGACCTGATGTGTAAACACACACACAGACACCTGACCGCACTGTGGGATGAGGATTTCCCACAAAAAACACTAGTGTTGATTGTTGATGTTTCTTTAGTATTGTAAAGATCAAAATGAGAAGAGTTAGTATTCTGAGTCTTATAATACTGTGATTCTTTGCATGATTGGCTTAAGGCCTACAACTACCATTAATTGAGCCCATTGGTCTTACAGTACAAAGGAATGTCATTCATTTGCCTATTTTGTCCAACCAACAGTCCAAATATTGATTGAAAATAAACCCAAATATTTCATTCAATATAATGTAAGAGGCCCAGAAATGCAGCAAATTCAAAGAGACCAAAAACTGTTAGCCATTTCTGCTTGGAAAAGTAATTATTATTAATAAATCGGTTATCTGCACCCTGTAGTTGTTCGTAATGTTTTTTTCATGGATTCACTGATTTATTAGCTAATATTTGTACACCTAATTGGCTTTATTTGTCTATGTGTCCAGGTGTGTGTGCAGGAGGAGGTGCGCTGCGTCGACAGTCAGGAGTACAGGGAGCTTCAGAGTCTGTACAAGGAATCAGAGCGCCAACTGAAACAGGTCAGACAGCAGCCATGAGCTGTACAAATTTATAACATGCCTGTCCCTAGTGAATGTGCAATCACACACCTGTGAGCATTAGACAGCTCCTGGCCTCTATCCAGTCTTTTTGTTTTGCTTATTTACAGTGTTTGTTATCTATTTCTTCATACTATATGTGGATATACATATGAGATACATATCTCTAACAAGAGCTACTCAGTAATATGTAATGTAATACCACAGTTACAGTTGTTTGATTCAAACTAAATCTTATTTTTCACTTATTGTCTCTATCTGCTGCTGTGTCATCTCTACAGGTGGAGCAGTGCAGATCCACGCTATTTTCCTCACCTTTTATATCTTCGACTCCTTCCTCAGAGGGCCCCCAGGCTCCGGACTCTTGGTCCAGAGTGTCCCCAATTTACCAAGGTTACCGTCTAGGTTCCCTACTTCGTCATCGCCATGAGATGGGCCACTTCATGTCCTTCCTGCAGGCCCAGGATGCCAGGTGAGCAGTAAAACCAGTACACAGTTTGTAAATAAAACTGTTGGTTTTTGTTCGTCATATGAACTTCTGCACACGTGTGTTTCCGCTTAGTATCCATCTGACATGCTGGCTGGATCTGGAGCAGTACAGGAGGACTCCTCAGAAAGACAACTATGTCAGACAGGACAGATCATCTCATATTGCAAGCAAATACCTCAACAGGAAGTACTTCTTTGGGATTGACAGCCCTGCCACAACACAGCAACAGAATGACGTATGGCAACGTTTTTTTTTATTTTTTATTTTTATTTTTTAAAGAAAAGTTTAGTTTAGTTTTGTTGGTAAACCTAATGGACCCATTTTTGTGTCGTCACATTTACATTGATATTGAATCATTGTCTACTGCCTGGGAAAGCAGGCAGTTTTCCCATTACATGACAATTCCAAGATGGGATGTGAGCTCCAGCTGGGTCTCAAAATCCAGATTTGATAAACAGAGGCTGCTGTGGCCTGAACACAATTTCCCATCACCCTTCTTTGGCGTCCTGCAGACTTCATGCTGACAGCTCTGACAGCAGGGTGTCAGTGAGAAAACAGGGAAGGAGAGGACATGGTTAGAATTAAAATGAGAAAGATTGTGGTTTAGATCCAGCAAGACAAAAAAAAAAATAGCTTCAGTAATGGTGGTTGGATGAATTCTCTCCTGACATTTATAGTCTGAGATTAGGTTTCTGAATTCTAGGATTACGGCAGGAGTGCATTCTGCGTAGAGCTAGGATGAGTAGACACTGAGGGTTGAATTAGATTATCTCTCTCAGGACGCCAAAGGGGTTGCTCTACAGAGCATATAATAAATAAATACTATGTTAAATATAATAAATACTACAGTATTTATTATATGGCAGTTGACCAAACTTTTTATCGTCTGATGCAACCTGACCCATGTATTTCAAATGGTTAATCATGTGCAAATTATATTTAATAGGAATTAACTAATAAGTAAATGTGGCCAATTTTATTTGTATTACTACCAGTTCTGACAGAAGCTGAACATTTTTATCCATTGACCATTAGCCATCTGGCCTGCTTTCAGCTAAATCACAAAGGAAATCAGAGTTATCGAAACCTAAATATGAAACCTTCACAATGCCAAATGAACTGCACTTACATAGTCTTTGCAACCTTTCAAAACACTTTGAAATACAGACAGCACTCATTCACACACATGTGCACTGGTGGGAAATGGTGCAACCATTAGAAATTGAAGCACATCAATGACCACAGCATTGGTTGCGACTGAGTCACAGCCCTCTTAGGTTTTTTTTTTATATTTCTGCCCCTAATAGTACTTTATGTTTTATGCATTCGTCGATCATATTTTACACATATTTTCCTGTTTGCAGTACCATTATTTGAGACGTACACGTGCAAGTTTAAAGTGCAACAAGGTGGTACTGCAAACATTAAAATATATGGACCTTGAATATGCTCACATCTTGAACAGAGGCTTTCTGGGCTCTGCAGAGCCACAGTACATGCTAAATCGAATGGCCCAGAGCAGAGGTGATCATTTGTTGTGACTGGTCATTGCATGCTCCATGCTCCAACACAGCAAAGAAAAGAACCAAGAATTATATGTTTTATCTAACAGTCTTTGTATGCAGTTTTTAAAAAGCAATGTAATTTTAAAAACTTTTTATGCATTAAACCAACGTATTGTTATTTCATTAAAAGAATATGCTGAATGGATATAAGCTCGGAGCTGAGAAGCTTCACAGATTGCCATTAAAGCTTGTTACCACTTGCAGGAAAGCGAGTCATGTTAATAGCAAAGATATAGTGGCTTATAAAGACTTATTTAATTCACTTTTGCTTCTGGATGAAGATGAGTATTCATAGTTAGCTAGCACTATCTTATAACATTGAGTAAAACATTGCATAGAGACAGAAGAGAGGCAGCTGTAGATTATGGAGACAGTAGAACAGTGTGTGCATTACACTCATAGACAGTATGTAAATAATCAATCATTTTGATTACACTACATGAACTATATCTAAAAATTGTCGGCAGAAATTCCCCTTAATATTTCAATTAACTAGAATTAACATATAATGTTGAAAGAAGTAGTACTTTGATCTCTAGTTTTAAGGCTATAGACCTACTACACTTCAGCTGTGCAGCATGAACTGTGTCATGTGTCACCCTTATCTCATAAATACCATCAAAATAATGAGTGTAACTGTGCATTTAGAGGAAGATGCCAATTCTAGTGCTTCTAACTCTGTAGCCTTGTGTCTGGCTGGTGCTCTTGCATCTCAGCGTTGGTTCTTGTCTGCGTGAGTGATGTAGAGAGACTGACAGCTTTACTGCCTTGGCCCTTCACTCTATCAATCACTCAGTCATCCAGTCACAGATTGGCCTCCTTTCATCTTCTGACTCCTGCTCCAATGGCACGACTGCTTCTCATTGCTGGAGCCTTTGTGTGGGTGCCTGTGTGTATGCATGTGCTGTGTGCATGTATGGGAAGATGAGAGCAAAATATAAAAGAGATATAAATGGGGAAACATGGCCAGATCGCTGTATGAGGACAGAAAGCAGACGGGGAGATGAAGAGAACAGAGGGATTGTGGGAATGATGAAGAGCACAGCAGCAGTCAGGAAAGAAAGGAGGTCTCAGTAGTGTTTCCCACTGTGGGCAGTTTTTCTTTTCTAAACTTGTCCTACTAGTATGTTTCCATGTTGTTAGATATCAGTAGTGTTCATTTTAATTATATTAAATCACAATCTTCTGCCTCTGCTGTGTCTGTGACTGTCACATGCTTCTGTTTTTGTGTGTGTGTTTGTGCATACAGATATTGCGTCTTGCAGGTGGACTGGAGCGTCTGAAGCTAGACTGTCTCTCCAACCCAGTTGTTGTGGAAATCCAGACCATCATCAGGAGTTACATTGAGGAAAAATGGCTGCCTCTGTTTCTGTCCACAACAGAGTTTACTGAGCGACTGAAACACAAACCTGAGGTGGGGATTCAGATTCCTTAACACTAACAACATTACTGCTCGACTAGGAATCGAAGCTACCTAAACACATATCAAAAAGCTTGACATTAGGGAAGTAAGCTTTTTTTGTCAATAACTAAATAAGAATATTGATAACAAACTAATGTTTGTCTGTTCAATATCAGGCCACAGTTAACAGTAACAGTAATAGGCTCAGCTTAGCACAAAGAATGGAAGAATAGCCCTGTTCAAAGATGGCAGAATCCATTTACTGGCATCTCTTTGCCTCACAAATGATCATGTTATATCCTGTTTGAATCCATACAAATGCTCGTGTTTCAAAACAACAACTTGCAAAATGATATTTGCCAGAAAACAATCTTAAACAAATCTACAAATACACATGAATGGAGGGATGTCAGGGCAAAGGGGCATGGACCTGCTCCCTAATCAGAGCCTCTAATTCCCTATCAGTGCTTCCATTTCAGTGTCTGTATGTAATGAATTACACAAACAAGATATGTTCAAGTTATTGTGTTCTAATGGTTCTGGTAGAGGTTTGTTACCATTGGACTGAGTCAGGATAGCTGTTTTTCCTTGCTTCCAGTCTTTGTGTTCAGATAATAATCTTGTTGGCTGATTGGCTGCTGGTCGGGCCACACTGCCTCAAGGCCTTTTGCACATCTTTCCCTCTGTGTCCCCCTATCGCTCGGCATCTCTCCCACTTTAGATAAAGCTGTGGCAAAAAAATATCTTAAAATCAACAACTCAGCTTCTCCCATTTCCAGTACAGGCGGTTACTTTGAGAAAAAATAAGCTGTAATCATTGTGCTGTCTGGTTTGATTGCTAAATATTAAGTCAGTATTATACCAACTTAAGTTGTCTATTAATTCCTGATAATGGACACCAACTATGCAGTGATGTACTGTCCGCTTATTTGTCTGAATGGAGGATTAATTTGCTGTCACTTAGATTTGGAAAAGTATAGTAATTATTTCAGGGTTAAAAACCGGTTCTCTTGAGGTTTCAGTGCATTTTTTCTTTACATAAAACCATTCATTGAGCATGAAATTTCTCACATGCAGAAATGATTAATTAAATCCGTTTTCAAAGCATGGATAATTTGTTAAATAGATTCAATTTTTAAATTGTTTCTGATCAAGTAATTGAAAAAAATGGAATTAGGGCCTATTTTCAACTCTGACTTGGACAGTCATATTATATGAGCCATAATAGCATCAGATCCCGGCTGTGTACGGCCTTGAGCGGTGGCAGAGATAAAGGCACATTAGTTGCTCTGCTATGTAAGGAACCACTAAATGCTGACACTGTCCAGTCGCTCTCTCAGGTTGCCTCATCAGGTGGTAACACATAAACCACAGATTCCGCTGCTCTGGCTCATTATGTTATCAAGTTTACTATGTTTGGTCACACGGATCCTCTCATTAAGTAATGAGAGGTGGACATAGTTTAGCATTACATTCTGGTAGACGAGATGAGTTGAAGAGTGGAAAAGGACAGTTAAGAGGAGGAAGGACCAGGCTTGAGGTGACATCAGAGAGGCAAAGATCTCTTTAAAAAGAGACTGCAGTATTAGGATCAGAGGAAATAAAGACTGGGGGAAGGTTAAAGGTAAAAGAGGAGAGAGAGCTTGAGTTACAGCCGGTGACAAAGTGCAGCAGAGGTTTGAGAGGTGTTCAGTGTCTCTGTTAGTGCTACTTTACTCAGTTTCTGGCTTTTGACCTTTGTGTGTGTGTGTGTTTCTGTGTGTGGCAGCCCCAAGCAGCAGACAGGCTCTCGCAGCACATCTACCGTCGACGCAGAACGAGGAGAGAAGCCTGGAAGGTAAGGAGCAATCCTCTGGGGAAGCTGGGTATTTTGAATGGAGAGAAATAAGGCATTTCCTGGCCTGAAAGCATGTGCGATTTAGTTCATGACTTGGCTTCAAGCACTGGCTTTGTCAAACACCATTCTGGCCTTGTGGTTAGTTTTCCCAAATTGGATCCAGGATAAATAAGATTAAAGCATCAGCATTACTAACCTTTCTTTAATAGTGTTTGGAGTGTTTTCCATGCAGCTCTGTTCCCGTCCTCTCATCTCAGTTCCACTGCAGATATAAAACATTTCACATTTCAAGCAGGATGATTACAGGAAGGAGTTTCTCATACATGATTGTGACTATTGTCTTTATGATCATTATCTCATCATTGGCGATGAGAAGGTTTAGTAAGGAAAGGATCATTATCTCAGCTTTCTATGAGCTAAGACTGTGGCTCATAGGTCACAGTTCATCTTTACTGCTCTACAGTTCTGTATCTTTTACCACCACACATTTTTTAGTATTATGTTTTGTTATAATGTTAATGCAAGGTGATTATATGTATTTGATCTATCCCTGAGGGAATTTCCCTCTCCTGAAAAAGTTGAGCTATTGGTTTAAAGGTTCCTGCTGCTGTGTGTCCCTGCAGGCGGAGGGCTTGTGGATGAGTTCCTCCAAAGAGATCCTGCTCTTTCGACGGGTTCTTCTCAATCCAGCCACATGTATGCAGTTTCAGCACTTTGTCTCTCTGAAGGGAGACTTCCTGGAAAATGATTTGCTATTCTGGTTGGAGGTGCAGAGATACAAGGTAGGACAGGCAAAAAAAACAAAAACACAAACAAAACACTTGAGGAGGATGTGCTGGTGACATAGTGCCCTGTTCTTATCTGAAAGCTTTGTTTTATGCTGTTCACGGTTCTCTAATCCTTCCTCTGTTCCTCCATATTAACTATTAAATATTTGAAGTTACTTTATCGGGATAGTCTAGATTGACTGTCTATGGACGTAAAAATTCTTGGAAGCTTGGAAAATGGTTATTTATTCATTATGTTAGGAATGTGCTTGAATTTGAACACACTTCTTGATTTCATGGTATGGTAAATGGTATGTGGAAACATGAACCCTCCAGTCACATACACTTTGAAGGATTTTTCAGTGAGAAGCACACATCTCCTCTCCAGCAGCATCTTGTGAAATTAATATTTGCATAATTATAGGTTGTGGATTTTGCATTACAATTTGAAGGAGAATATATTGTTTTGGAATTCTGCATGATAAACTTTTAGTGGAAAAACCATATCACATACTTTAAGCAGAGTATACTTGTGTCTCACAGTCTTTCTGTTGGGGGGCTTAAGGAGTACTGAAAACTGCTTTTTAGTGATTGTATATTTACTGGTAAATAAAAAAATGCATTCTTCTCTGACCTAAGCAACCAAATTATCACTCTTGAAGGCAACCAATCAGCTGATCATAATAGATACTATAAGGCCTTTAACTCCTGTGGCTGTCTTATTTGAATGCAAAAATACTCTTTTTATTCCTGGAATATCTATTCAAGTAGTTTGACATTAGAGGCTCTACCACACTTTTAATTTCTCCTGCCCCCTCTCTTCCTGTGTGCAGGACCTCTGTCACTCTCACAGTGATGAGGCCACCATTCAGCAGAAGATCTCCACCATCATAAGCTGTTTTATCAACTCGTCCATGCCTCCTGCTTTGCAAATAGACATCCCTCCAGAACAGGCTCAGCACATTCTGGAGAAACGCCACATGCTGGGTCCTTACATCTTTAGAGAGGCACAGGTAGTGTGTACACCTGTCTGTCTCAGACTCAGTTTGTATTGTCCTTCTTCCAGTATGTAAGCTGCCCTTTCTCTGTGTCTATAGATGTCAGTGTTCAGTGAACTACTCAAGTTTTGGCCTGAGTTCCATGAACTGAGCAGGAATATCCAAGAGGAGCAACTACTTCCTCTGCTGCTGGAGAAACGAGTCAAACACAGGGCCAGAGTGCGAAGACAGAGGAGGAAGGAGGATGAGGAGGATGGGAGGAGGAGAGCTCAGGTGAGGAAACAGTCAATAGAGCGGTAGCATAGCTCAACATATAACAATTGTTCATTTTTATAATTAAAGCACCAGCTTGTACGGCCCTGTTATTAGATGTATTTGGAACAGAACTTGCTAGCAGGCCATCACTCATCCCTGGTGCCTGGCAGCCAGGAGCTTTGGAAGTGCAAAGCAACTAGCACATTGCAAACTTCATCTTCCCAGAGTATCCACATGCTTTAATGGATATTAAGTTATATTTGATTAATAATTAACATGATCAAGATGTTTTCATAGAATGGTTAAAATAGTATTCAGTTACACAGGAACACATAGTTGATGGCTTGTGTATTTCGCTAAACATGTACAATGTGAATACATGACTGTACTCTACTGCTATAGTCTTGTACTATAAATATGTGTGGTGCTCTACAAATGGAGCTTGTGGTTGGCCAAAGTGTTCTTTGCCACTAAAGCAGGGGTGTCAAACCGGTCCTCAAAGGGCCGGTGTGGCTGCAGGTTTTTGTTCCAACCGAGCAGGAGCACAGCTGATGCTGCTAATCAGCTAAGTGAAGACAGTTCAGGTGATTTGAATGACTTGATTCAGCTGTGCTTCTGCTTGGTTGGGACAAAAAACCTGCAGCCACAGCAGCCCTTTAATGGATCAGTTTGTCACCCCTGCTCTAATACTTGAGAAGAAGAAAGTAAAAAACTACATCAGTGTCACTATTGTTCAGGAAGAGCTGGAGAGGCCTGAGTCCACTGTCAGTGAGGAGGAAGAGACAGACGATGAAGATGGGGTAGAAGAAGCCACAGAGGGAGGAAGTGGACAAAAACAGTCGAGGAGGCAAAGTAGAGTGCTGCTGACTCCCACACAGCCGGTAAGCAGCAGTGTGAAGTTTTATGATGAAACATAATTAATGTTAAGCTGAATGTGTTTGTTTAAAATATTTTGTATGGTGGTAGCCAAACCAAATGAAATGATTTCCTTTTGATAACTATCTGAAAGCAAACCATATTAAGATAAAAACTGCAGTGATGAAGATAAACTCAATTACAGCATGAAGTCCAAACAAGGCCTCATCAGTTCTAACCACAGACTAAAGGGGAAACTCGATCGCCTAATTGAACCATTTTTGTAATCATGTTAGATTTGACTGGATTTCTGGAAATGTTCCCTCAGTTGTCGTGGTCCTACTCCAAGTACATGGCTGCACTGAAGAGAGAGGAGGTGCTGCTGAGGAGACAGAGTCAGCTGGAAGCCTCGTTCTCCACAGCCTCAGGTACACACACACACACACACACACACACACACACACAATCCTTTGTCTCCCACAGGGCAGTCCACCATGCAGAACTTTAGACGGATCTCTGCTACTAGTCAGACGTAATGCAGGAAACCAAGAGCCTGAAATGACATTTAACTGTTCCCACGGTAAAGTCCAAGCTAAATTTCCAAGGCTCTGATATTATCTGGCAGTCGAAGCCAAAGCATTGTCAAACCAACCCCCTCAGCATGTCAGAGCTGTCTCATTATGTAGAACTGTGGCCAAAACAGCCACTTCAGCCTGTCCATTAAGTGTCAATGTTCTGTGCAGGAGTTAGTCTGAGCCCACACTGCATGGACGTGTAAATGAAGCGTGATGCTAACGCAGGAGTTAGTTACAGCCCATAGTGAATGAACGAACGGAAACAAAGCGCAGTGCAAATAGTGTTTTAATGGGATGGCAGAGAAGAACACAGATGGAGATCATCACTGGTTCCTGCAGGGTGGAGGTCAGGCATGAAGGCCTGCATCTCCGTGTATGACAAATCTGAACGAGGGGTCCACACAATTGAGCTGGTCAGTGTTAATCACCTTGAAAACATGACTGCTTCTGCACCCTTTTAGGCAAAAATATATTTGCTGTAAAAAGAGCAGTATAGCTGCAATGATTTGTTGATACGTCGACTGTCAAATCACATCCTGCTGTCTCCATTTTCATATGATGTTTAACTGGATTCTCTGGGTTTTGGACTGACAAAATAGAACACTGTATATAGATATTGTATATCGATATTGTATAGACCAAACAATTAATATTTATTAATATTAATAATTATGAATGTGTTCCAACCAATAAGTGCTAACAGTGTGCTACTGTAAGTATGTGCTTTACACTGTGTCCTTTACCTGCAGATTCCTCCTCTGACTGCAGTGTGAAGTCAGCAGACGGTAAACGCCAGCCGCAGTCTCGTCGCTCCTCCAGAGCAGACAGTAAACAGTGTAACAGATATAACCGTAAGCACAGAATGGAATAACAACATATAAACAAACAAAGCTGTTACTTTGCCCCCTAAACCTTATCCAGCTCATATTTTACTGCAGGAGGTGTGAGAGCTTGCAACATGAAGTGAAACCCAACTGACTTCATGCCACTCTACTCTACACAAGCAGACGAGGCTGCCTGATGCTGCTATTGGAAAATGGTCAGTGAAAACTGAGAGCAGACCTGCTACTGATAGCTTGATGATGAGGTAGTTTGAGGCTGAATTTACATGTGATGCAAGAATATTTTCTTTAATCCTGTGTCACACAGTCATAGAATAAAAGTTTCTTTTTTAATATTTTATTAAAATGTTTCTCTATTAATATATTATCCATTTACATACATGAAAGGCATTAGACTTAAATCTTACACAGTACAACAATATAAAAGGCAACAATATGTTTGCATCATGAAGGGTTGGCATCCACATAAGGTTACAAAGAACAGTGTTTCTGTTAAACAAGTATGTTACAACATCTGTAAAAACATTTTGGTTGACAGCTGGTATCTTTAGATTCCATCAACATGAATATTATATTGCACTTAACATTGGCATGAGACATGGTAACTACATGGAGAATGTAAACACTAAGAGCTTATTCTGCAGAGTGAAACATTGCACACTGTTTGGATAGAAATGTAACAGATAAACTGTGTACTGTGCATTTCCATCTGCAACACTGTTTCACACTGGCTGAAAGAGCCCGAATTAAACTTGTAGAAGAACACACCGTTGGTCCTATAAGGTTTATATTGACACAACTCTTGTTTTAGTGTTTACTGCAGTTTGTGTTTTTTGAAATGTCATAACTTGCATGTATTTCTAAGATTGTAATCCCTCTGATTTTTCCTGTGACTGAGTCTGTGCACCAGTAAAAAATATCTTCAAAGGCATTTTCTAAGGATTCTCTAACTCACTAAGAAATAAATAACATGGTGGAAATAAACTATTTTTCCTCAATGGATTTACGTAAATTTGTAATTATGTTTCCAGAGCCAAACTACAGTGTATTTTTAAGGCTTAACTTTAATTGGAACAAAAAGTCTGATTCTTTGTAGCATAAATGCACAGCTGCGTGTTACAGTGTATTAGTGGAATCCGATGCGTAAGGCTTTATTCTTTACCATGGTGAACTTGCTGACAAAGACTTTGGCGAAGGCGGGATCCACCAGGTAGCGGTAAGACTTGGTGACAGAGGGCGGAGGCTCGGCGAGCGTCACTGGGAGCTGCAGCTGGAGCGAGGCAGCGGACAGGGTAAGGAACTGGGACGCTCGCATCACGTAATCCACCAGCCGCCGATACTGCTGCTCTGACAGGCGCTCACGGACACCGTCACCCTGTGGGAGCACACACAGACGTCAACGCCCTGCGCTAATGAAGGTCCGTCTGTGGAGTGTTTTTTAAGGCTGTCACGCCAACCAAAAAGGACAGTCAATAATATTTAACCAGGCAGAAAAAAGCGTGAAAACACTGTAAGAATAATTTCAGGAGTCTATCAGCCAATCAGGTGAGTCAGAGGTTTCTGCTACTGAAGGATTCAGATAGGTTTATGGTTAAAGGCACATTTAGAAAATGTACTTTTTTTTTTAAAGAAATAAATGTTCAGGAAGGTGTCCTTGGCATTTGTCCAAGTGTGAAAAAATGCCCAAATATTTTCCAAAAGAGAGGAAATAGTATCTGGAAGTAACGAGGGCTCAGTCAAGATAATTTTCACCACAGATGAAGATGTCGTCTTCTCTTAAGGATAGAAAAAAAAGGAAACTGCGTTTTTAAGAATAAAAATGTGTAATTTTAAATATTTTTTTGTACCAGAAAAATACAATATCTCTTTTGTATTATAGATGTGGTCCATGACAAACTGACAATCAGCCTGTGTAGGAAGTGTATATATAAAACCCTGTAATATTCCTTTAATGTATATGATGTCTACATTATAATGTTTCCACCATATGATAAGAGTGCAGTTCCTTTACTTTGAACGTCTGAGTCTCACCTCTGTGTCGCTGGTTACTGGCTGCTGCTGTAAGGTGAGGGTGAGCTGGCCCTGCTGTCCCGGCTCCTGCTGACATTCCACCTGCAGAGGACAAAAAGTCTGACAGTCACTTCACAGCAGCACCACTAACAATGGTTCACATCTGTGTTACAGCAGCTGTTTTTCAGAGATGTCTTCTCTTCCTGACTAACGTCAGTTACCTCTGTGATGGGGAAGGCCTGCTGCTGGGTGTCCTCACTGAGGCTCACCACAAACAGCACTTCAGAGGTGAGCAGCAGACAGCCAGCATGTTCCTGACCCGACCCGCTCACAATGGTCACCTCCAGCGCCATATGGAGCTCCGGCCGCCCCAGAGACTGAAGCATCTTCCTGTGGTCAGAGCAAAGCGGGGAGAGATGGCCATTAGAAACAAGTTAGAACATGCACATTTTGTTTTTCATACAGAGGGACATGATTGGAAAAAACTAAATACTTAAAAAAAGGCTGTGAAGTTTTATGCTTAATCAAGACATGTTCTCTAGTCAGCAAAGACACACACATTACCTCGACTGTGTTTATGGATTATGTGTATACATAATAGCAGGCCTCCCCACTTCAGATACACACTTTCCTTATAGACACAAGACCACACAAGGTGCCCAACTAACTTCAACACACACAAACAAGTGACCATTCGTGTCTCTATACATCCTGTAATTTACATTCTGCATGTTCTCTGTGTGGTTCCTATTACACACATGTTCGATAGGAAAATATATAGGAAAATATGTGCAGGAACTGAAGTCTTCAGTCATGTTTCTCTGACAGTGTGTTTACTTTGGAAGGCAGGTGTTCAAATTGCAGAGCAGATGTTGAAGCAGCCACAGTAGGGACAGTTGGGTTCTGCTCAGTGTTACCATGCTCAAACAGTCTGACCCCTCAAGTGTCTGGGCTACCTGTAGTAGTAAAAATAATTGATGGATGCTTGATGGAAACCAGTCTGACTGAAATGCAGCATGAATAAACCCACAGGGGAACATTATCTCAGCATCCATGTGTGTTTTAATCTTTTTTTCTTCTTCCTCTAACATTAGCACAACATACTGCTAACCCCTCGGGTGATGACAACTAAAGTGGAATGTCCTAAAGAAATATTGTATCTTAATTTTGGCCCTTTTCCTCATGGCAGCTGACAGCAGACACAGACGGCTATTAGAAGTAAATGTTTGATAGCTATGGAAACCACACTAAATTGCGGAAAATTCATTAAAATATGCCATAAATGCTTATTTCTACAGCTCCTGATAACCTTCTGGAGACAGAGGACTCTTATAAAATTTTTATGATAATATTAAGTGCTCTGCTGAGAGAGCATAGTGGAATCTTTGAAACACTCAGATCTGATGCAGTGCTGTCGATACTGCTGCCATACTTTTACAACACAGGACCTGAAGGTAACCTTCTGCTTGGCACAACATGCAACCTTTGTAAACTGTGGCTCTCCCAAACTCCAAACTGTTCCAGCACACAAAGGAAGGTGTTCCTCCATCTGATGGCACTGAGAAACATCTCTGGACAGACTCAGAGTTAAACAACAAGAACAATTTCTAGCTGGCGGCTTTGGCAGAGTGCTTATAAAAACCTTTTAACACGGCTCGATGAGAACAAGCGAGGGCAGGCTGGCTACCATGTGTGGGATCAAGGTCAAACATTTTTCCAGACTTTTTTTTTTGTGAAAGTGGGTAATGAACCCTCCAAGGTTTTTTTAAACAAGACAGCAAAAATGATGAGGGCTAAGGGGGAGAAAAAGAACAGCACATCCTGGAGAGACTCCAAGAAAAGCAAAGGCGAGAACACATGTCCCACTTCTAACGAATAGCTGGACCAAAGTAAAGACACAGCCTGCAGAATGGATGAATAGCTTGGAAAGGCCGGAGGTCATACCAGACATATTTCAGGTGGCTGTTTGGGGCCTGTGCAGACTTCTCCTCTGTGGGCAGGTACAGTTGTTTAGGAAGCTGCCAGAGTCCTGCTCCATGAAGGATCCCTGTTGGAGGAGACACAGTGACAAACAGAAAACAGTCAGCAGCAGTAAAACTGTCAAGACGTTCTGTCTGCAGAGTTTGACAGCATTGTGGATTATGTATATGCATGCAGTTATGTGTTAGCATTATGTGTGCTACAATGAAAGAGCAGACTGACTGACTCCTTTTGAAATCATTACCAATGCAAAATTAAGAGGAGGGGTTGGGGGGGGGGATGAACTCATCACTGATATGTTGCATTTTTTTTTAAATAGACCTTTTCTATCATGATTTTGTACTGGTTTTACAGCAATATGACACTTCAAGAATGCCGGTTTCTGACCATTTCAATAAAGAATAACAAAATTACCTTTATGACATTATTAGATACCAGTGTAAAGCAGCCTGTACTATTACCTGCTAAGAAACATTTGGTGTGTATGTGTGCATTGTAAATAATACATACAATCAAACTAATTTAATACTCTGGGGGAAATCAATCTGAACCCATGGTTAGCATGGTTCTGTGTGTACATGTCAGCGTGAGTTCATAACCCATGTGTGTGTGGTCAGTTTTTCCTCATCCCACTCTAGCTGTCAGCAGAGCAGCAGCAACAGCAGCAGCGGGCCAGTGAAGTCATCACGTAGTTAAAACTGAGCCATAAAGAACTCAGTGAGATCCATTAATGATGTCACTGCATGTCTGCAATGCTGCTCAACTCTCAGTTTGCAGGAATTAATGTGTGGATATATATCTATGTGTTAGGAGTTATGACACAGTCATATGCATACATGACCAACACATAGAGAGACTGTGTGTGTGTTTTCAGGGTGAGCAGTGTGTCTTACAGCCTATCTGTGTGCCCTGATAAGCCTCTCCATGTGGATCCATGTTTATTTGCCTAAGTGTGTCTCTGTATGTGTGTGTGTTTGTGCTCTGCTGAGCTCAGAGGGTCAGGTACATCAGAGCCAGACCCCGGGGAGTCATCACTCTTACACAGAGCTCGTTGGTGGTTTATGTGCTGTAGCCAAGACCTGTTAGCGCCGACACACCCCACCCTCTGACCCACTGCTCACCCCCCACCCCTATCTTCTACCACCAATAAAACACACAAACTAACTCCAAAGTCTTAAACTGCCTGTATGTTTGTGCCTGTATGTTTAGGCTGTGTGTGTGTGGCAAATGGCCTTTCAGCAGTTCTCTATCAGGTCTGCACTTCTGAAGGCCTGGCCTAATAAACACTTCTGGCTGGAGCCAAGGGGAGAAATTGTCCATCCACTGACAGATTTATTTTTTCTGACCCTCTGAGATGAGGATAGTGTTGCCTAAGGCTCGCTGGATAATTGCACATGTGACCTATTTGTTAAGTTCTAATAAAATCCAAGACCTTAGTGCAAGACAAAATCTCTCCTCACACTGAGTAATAATGTGTTTATATGTTAAGGATTTAAAAGGACTATTTTCCATTATTTTGCACATAAAATTGAAATCACTTAAAGATAAATTACCAAAATATTTCTCCACAAAAGAGCTGCTAGCTTTTATGGATCAATATAAGTTATATGAGATGATATCCAAACTTAATTAGTGATGTCTGTGTTGTTCATAACAAAAAAAAAACAAACTCTAATATGCTTTCGTTTTCCTGTTTATAAGCTATGCTAAGTGTTTAAGTGTCAGAAACTGACATAAAAAGGGGAAAATAAAATTATTCTACCATGACGTTCTCTTTAACCATCTTGAACTCACCGTATCCAGTCTGGGACACAAGTTCAGCTGCTCCTCCGATGGGCTTGGTGAAAACCCCCACAATGCCTTTCCCCACTCCAGAGATGACCCCTTTGGCCTTGCTACCAGCTGAGCTCTGCAGCTCCCAGTTCCTTTGGAAGTTCTGCATGGGCTGGTCCACGATGCCTGCTATCGCTCCTTAAAGAAAGAACAAGGAAAGAGTTGTTGTTGATTTTATTTTTGAGGGTTACAGTTACAAAAATCAAGATGCACACAGAAGTAATCTCTTGAAGACAAAAACAGCCAGTGTCTTGTGATTTCCCTTTATCAAGGCATGGGAAATATTTTGAGTCCAAATTGTTACAAACTGGACTCAGACAGGAATTCAGACATGCTTTAGCCCTTGAAAATATTTGACCCTTCATTTCATGTATGTTGTGATGGACAGTGCATATCAGGAATTATAATCCGCTGTATCCCGCAGAGATGTGAGCAGCTGTGTGGTTTCAGTGACCATATGTCCTGTGTCTGCGTGTGTCTTGAGACTGGAGTTTTACTGCCCCGAGTGTTTACTGAGTCCCTGCTGTGCTGTCTCCACTGCTCCGTCTCATAGCTCACTGTCACTGAACTCCACAGTGTGGACCTGGTGCCAGCAGACAGCAGTTGAAATGTGTCTGGGCAGAAAATATTTCCGTACATATCGAGTGACCTGATGTTATTGAAAAAGAGATCCAATCAGGCTTGATGATGGGATGAATAAAAAAGATAACTCTGTTTTCTGTCACCTGCTGCAGTTCATATCGATAAGCACTTTTCATTTGGATTACTAATAATAAAAAGGTAGTCAAGTATAACTGATTCTGATTCTGACTAGGAATGTTACAAAACCTTTAAAATGATAAAATGGTTACGTACCTAACAGACTAATGCCGAGTCGGGACAGCCCTTGTCTCAGTCCGTCCCCCAGGCTCTCCGGTAGCTGGCGCCTCCACTCCTCCTGCCTGGTGTAGTGCTCTTCGTCCAGAGACAGGCGGTCCATGTTCCGGGCCAGGCTCGTGGCCAAGTTGGTGATGGAGGTCAGCGTCCCTTAACACAGATGTGATATGTTCAAAGTCAATGTTCAGGGTTTGCAGTGAGTCAACCATCACTGCACAAAACCAAAAGTGTTCCAAACTGCTGTAGTCATCACCCTATGTGGCACCCTACAGGAACAGGGTTCATCAGATCATGAATGTTTGTATCAGTCTTAAAGACGATTTAAAGGAAGCTATTATTTCATATTATAAGTTTCAAATACAATACACATACAATACGCTCGCAGATGATTTCTGCCTTAATTAAACAAAATAATTATAAACTTCTGCAATACCTTTTGAGATGTGTTTAACGAAGGATGTGGTTCCTCTGGACACCCCGCTGACGAAGGCTCCAGGACCACGAGTCAGACCCTCATATGGCAGCCGGAAGAAGTCGGACACACCGTTACCGATGCTCCGCACCAGGCTGGCAGGACTGCCCAGGATCTCCAAGGACCCCACCACCCAACCTGAGACAGAGCCACAGCCACGGCACAGCAAGGGTAAAATGATATTGGTTTAGTTTGAATAATTCCATGTGTTCTTCTTAGCATAGAGTTGTTATTAAGTACTTTGGTCTTAAATAAAACCATTTTTGGAGGAAGCCCATAGGTAGCTACAATTTTACTGAACCTACATTCTGTATAATCTCACATGTTTTGGATTGCTATGATGGGTTTGTATTCAACAGAAACATCTAGAACACCTGCTGTTAGGAGGAACATTGCAAGAATTAACATTTCTTGCAGTAAAAATGTGAGATATTCACTTATTGTTTATAAATATTTCTGCATACTGGTGTCCCTTTAATAATCTTGAAATTGCATAATGAATAATCCCAACTGTATTAATGTGTGGTGCTAGCCCCATTATTAGCACTTCATTGTAGTGAGCATGTTTTGATACTGGACCTTATAACATGCCCTGATATGACCTCTAGAATAATGGTCCTTTAATTTTTTTTAATTTTAAAACAACCAAAAACTAGAGACCTGGTGCATTCAGATGTATGGATGGTAAATAACTTGTTACCCCTATAACTGCATGTGGCACCAGCCTGACCCCCATTTGAAATGGTCAGAAAGTGACACTGCACACAAGCCTGCTGAGGTAACTTTCACTGTCCTCTACTCACTTAAATCGGTTTACAGCAGGTGGCTTTCTAAATCTAAACATTCTCAATAATATCTTGTTTATTATTGTTAAATGTTCTGCATTGTGTTTGTTCTGTCTGAGTTCTTTTCTCAACAATGGAAAAAGTGAAACCATACGTGAGCCACAGTTAGATTTACAGCCTCCTACTATCCCACCTCTCTCTCTCATTCAACCACGGCGTCCCCTTTAGATGGCATGGCTCATTGATATTTATGCACTGACAACTGGATCTCAAAAATCAAATGTCAATTTCTCAAGACGCCGACCCTGCTCTGCTCTTATTCTCTGTCAATTTGCACTTGAGTGATGGGTCCTAATGGTAGGAAACCAACTCCAGTGGGGCCTAGTGGTCGATTCTGCTTCACATGGTCTCCCAGTTGTGGTTTTGGTAAAGCAAAGTCCTGACAGGAGCTGATGTTTACAGGACTGAGTCATGCTCTTAAACACACATACATGCACTGTTGTATGCATGGATAGTGTATGACTTCCAATAGCCATATGTCCATAAGTCTCTGCATGTGTATGTAGGTGGATTTATGCTTGCGGGTGTATGTGTGATCGTAATACTGTACTTCCTGGTACTAATTAGACCCAGAATGCAATGCTTCCCAGTGCCCCTCACTCCATGATGACTCAGGAAGAGGAGACCACGGTGAGGTGACGTGTTGAAATACGAGCAGAAATGAGGGCTCTAACGAGAGACAGCGGGAAGGAAGTGTTCGTCCAGAACGGTGATTTCTGATGTGGAAATGACTGGCTTAAATCAGAACATGTGTGGAGGCTTTGACTAGACAGGAGGACAGCGCAGATGAGAGGTACGGAGCTTTTTATATGGCCTGATAAGTCAGACTCTGACGTGCACAGAATATCCATAACGCCCTGCCTTCACACCATGATTTAGAAGTTAAACCTTTTGAAAAAAAGTAAATTAAGACCCAGAGAGATAGTAAATCTTTTTGCGCCTCCCGTGATTTAGATGTAGCTTTCTGTAGCTGTACAGTTTTACTTCTCTTTATACTAAGAAGCAATGGGAGTCCTTGGGTTGAATAATTTCAAAGCTCAACTCTCAATTTAGTGAGAATAAATTGCATAATTTCTAACTTGCACACATCCTGTTACTACTGTCAATGTTGCCTAAACTGAGAGATGATGATCCATAGATATGAATCTGTCTGATAGATTCTAAATATGTGTACCTGCAGTGTGAAATGAAATCATTTTAGTGTCCACATATGAAAGAAGAGCTGGCTTAAAGGACCATCTGCTGTATTGGGTAAGTGATGTGGCAGCAGTTGAATCATTTACAGGAGAAGACTACTTACCAGCTCTGAAGAGGGCCCCTGCAGCGTAGTGCATGGCTAAGGCGTGCACTAGCTGTCTGGCCGTGGTGCACAGAGGACCTCTCTCAAACAAGGAGAAGGAGAGAGGAGTGTGATCTGAGGCGATGTACAGCTTGAGGGAGGCGTGGATGCTGACCAGCAGGTTGACTGGATGGATGGTGAGCTTTTGTAGCCGCACAGGATGAACCAACGCCTGCACTGACTGAAGCACCTGGAAGAAATGCAATAGTTTTAGTCACGTACAAGTGACCACAAGTTATACTAATGAGTACAACATCCTGCAACATACTACAGCGAGACATGTTGCTTTAGTCTTTGCCTATAGATTAGTAAATAACAGCTGAACATTAACAGTGAGAAATAATATTCTGATGTGCTCCAAAACTCTTTGACACTCAACTATTCCTGACTTCAAAAGTATTATTAAACGCAAAATGATATGAAGATGTAGACATAAATGTGCCATAAGAGTATTATAAGCATATGATACATGAATTAAATAAATCCTGCCTTATATGTGAGGCATCTACCTGCTACATTTCAGCAGTGGAAAGAGATAAAAATTCCATTTTGCTTTCATATTCTAATAGCTGGAAGGCCAAAGATTCATTTCAGATGTTAAAAAAGGTTTCATTTTAAAATGACATACAACTTTTATTCATTAAATGCTTAACTAGCTGACCTTCTTGTTGACATGCTGATAATCCTAATGAGGATTCTTCCTGCACCGCTGTAGTAAAAATGTACTGAGAATGCAGAGACAAAACCACAACAATTTCAGCCTTCGGCCTAAATAAAAACATCATGTAATGAAAAGTGCACCTGTTCAGGGAGGATGGGGGCTGATTCAGGCTCTCTACCCCTCTGGGTCTCTGCTGTGGCTGCCATGGCGCTGTCAGGGATGTAGGTGTGAAACAGGGTCTTAATGTAGTAAACAAAGGTATCTTCAAGGTAGACTCGGGCGGGTTGCAGCTGGAATGTGATCTGAAGAAAAGCACAACAAGCTGTCTTGAACCCCTGATTCATGATTGTTATGAAGCATGTTGATAATAAATACCCTTGAACATTGTCTCTATAACAGATTTAGCACTTATAATAATATGTACCCTGTACTGTGACAAAGAAAAGAGAAACACCCAGACAGAAGAATGAATCTAACCTCCTCTGCCGTGCATCTGTCCGCAGCCAGCGTCATATTCAGCTGCAGGAAACAAGAGCGTTTAAACTCCTCCAGGGCTTCAGGACACTCGGTGGGGTTGGCATCGCTGCTCCAGGGACTCCCAGGCTCAGCTCCCCCTCTCTGATCCTGGCACAGCAGCACGGGGAAGTGGAAGCTTGCCCGGTTATACAGCTGGTTGTCTACTTGCAGACTGGAGCAGTAGAGCTCGATCAGAGAGGCGTCGGGCATCAGAGCGGAGATGGACGCTGCGCCCGTGTCAGGGTCGCCCGGAAGCACCGGGGGCAGGGCAGAGGGTGCTGGAGCCAGGCTGAGGAGCAGCTTGGTCAACGTGAGTCTGAGCAACTCCACGGATCCAGAAGGATTGGTGATGTCATCACTCAGCACCACACTGGCTTCGCTGAGGAGGACTCGACAGGACAGCTTAGAAGACCTGGAACAAAACAGAAGCAGTGTGAATATTATATAGTGAAATAAATAAAGGAATGTATGAATGGTTTTAATTGATGTATGTCAAGCATATTGAAGCTGTCATATGTTTCATATCCCTTATGACTGTCTACAGAAAAGAAGAGTCTGTAAGGTTTAAGTTGGTGTGTAATGATTCAGATGAGTTGTAGAGCGTGAAGAGACTCCAAACTCATTCATCTTGTGCTGATGATGTTTCACGAATTTCCTACCGCCAGAACAAAGATCATTGTCTGACATAATTTGTTTACTTTAACTGAATATGTGATTATATTAATTTCCTGTTTTGCCAAAAAGGAAAAGCTGTTCTGTGTTGATGTAATGGAATAAAGCTGTAATGCCATGTTCTACTGTACTAATCTCTCTCATGACAAAACAAGAAGGTTTTATTGCCCTCCTGTGGTGCAAATGATGCCTGTTTCTTCATGTTTGGAGTCTGCTGCATGAAAACACTGCTGTTAACAATAATCATAAAGCAGTTTGAAGTGAACAAAGTAAACAGGCAGATACCTTGGGGTTAGGAAGAACAACATGCACGGATGAATTCTTATTGTTCAAATATGTAGGGAGCATAAAACAGCAATAATCAAACCACTGTCTGTACACACGTACCTGCTGTGCTGGCTGATCACAGCGTCCACACTGCCCTCTGGTGCCAGAGACAGGACCAGGGTGCCTTTCTCATACACCACGTCTATGTAGAGACAGCCAAAGCCTGGCAGGAACACAACCTGAGCAACAGAAAACACAACTATGGTGAGACAGGTCAGTACACTTGGATACTCTCGATTAACATAGTCAAGATACCAGAATGTGACATTTTGATGAGATATTAGTGTAAAAAAACAGATGTTTGTTCCCTAGCTAAAATGAAAAGACAGTATGCACATAAAAAGGGAATATTTTACTTTTTTTAAGGGAACGACCTGCACAGTGCTTGTGCACAAAAAGTCAGCACATACGACACAATTCAATTAATGCCAATAGCAATTAACATTAAAATTACTATTCTCTGAGGGATTTCTGCACCCTTTAAGCCTACACATTATTTGTGTGATGTTGTTTTGCTTTCAGTATTATTCTTTTCCTCTTTCAGGTTTAAAATGATTGATCTGTTGTTTTGTTTTCATCAACTATATAATTAACAGAAATTGTGTCATTTTAAACTCATGTACTGAAACTTCTGGTAAACTTACTCTCTGTTGATAACGTTGCTTATTGTTACTTGCTCAAAATAAACTTTGGGGAGACAACTTTAGCCATTTACAAGTCCATAGCTGAGCTCAGTGTTCTTTACCCTGTTCTTGCTACGTTTAAGAGCATACATGTGCCTGACTTTAACCTCCACCGCTCCAGGTTCACAGTCATACACCCCTCATGTGAAGAAAGGAAGTGGAACCCTGCTGAACGCTTTGCTGAGCAGTCATAACAAGTCCAACCTTTGACCTTTCACCCCTACCGCAGAGGTCAGACTCAGACCTCACAGTAACCAGAGATTCACAGCCTCAACCTCAACCCTAACCTGCAGCTGGCTAGACACAACATCAAACTATTGGCTACGCTCACTGCTAAACCCACACCACTACACTGACCAAAGCAACAATACTGTCGGTCTAGTTGCTTCTTTTATTCAAACTGTTTGTATTATACTGTCATACAGGGTGTTGAACAGAAATACACAAATATGAAGCTAGTTTTTGGGACTAGTGAGTTAAAAAGGATTATATCCTGTCATCATATATTTGGCTGTTATTAGTCAGTTAATTGAAAACATCAACATGAGCGTGTGATGGGGCTTCTCAAAATAGGCTCAGCCTATTTGACAACTGCAGCATTAGTGGCAGCTGTGACATGTTATTTGAAGGGGCTGCTTAAGATGAGAACATTAATATCGCAGTAAACATTAATTTACTGTGAGAAGACAGAGTGGAAAAATGGCGTCCTGACCAGAGAATGAAGTCAGACTCCCTCCCTGTGCGTTTTAATCTGAGCTCTTCTGTTGTTTGTTGACATCAAATAAAAACAAATTGTTGTGGTAGCTAGTCCATGGCATGCATGTTCGTACAAATGATTCCTTGTGTGTGTGTGTGCCCCACTTTACGCCACCCTGCACTGAACTCATACGGCGGTTATTGCTGATCACCGCTGCTGGACCCACAGCGCTGTTGCAGAAGAGCAACTGCCACCTGCCTTTACTCTTTAGGTTAAACTGTTT
>JAOWBC010001592.1:3039685-3055616 GCA_028566105.1 Hypoplectrus providencianus
TTAGCCCCATTGGCTAGCTCGCCACTGGCTCAGCCAACACTTAAGAGAGCTGTGTACAGGCAATAGATAAACTCTCAATTCCATGTTTGGACACTTCCATCCTGACATCTCTACACTCTACCCTATCTGCATGCATGCTTTTACCTGAGTGCCAGGGCAGTTGATATCTATGGGGTCAGTCCAGTCAGAAGTGCTGTTGTCAGAAGTGGTTTTCAACAGCAGTGTGGGCAACATCTCTTTTTGCCTGCACTCGGGGAAACTAGAAAAGTGGTGGTAGAGCTCATGGTGCAGGGAGCAATCAGCAGGCAGAGGATGGCAGAAAACCTCAGTTCTTGGAGTTTCTATTTGAAGAATAAAACAGTGCCAAAATATCAGTTAAACAGTTTCATAGTGGTCAAAGTACAAGACAGAAGTGCAAAGAAGGGGATGGGATTGAAAAAGAGAGGAGACAAATCCAGTTCAATCTGGCCTTTCTCTTCTTACCTTTGATAGTCTCCTTAAGCAGCAGTGGGATAGGACATTTGTTGTGGATGAGCATTCGAGGATTAGTGTCCTCATTCAAGATTATGTATGTCACCCCAAGGTGCTCCTGATATGTCAGTACTATGGCTCTGCAAAACAAATAAAAACAAGCTCATAAATAAATGTTCCACAGACAGCTCACATCCCAACCCCTTCTAACCACACACAGATAACAGCTCACACACCCACCAACATGTCAAACGTCACATTACTGCTATGTCCATTTGGAAATCCCTGAGGCCCATCAATGGGCAGAGCCCTAACCAAAGCCAGGTGCTGACACACTGTCATTCTATGTGTGTTACCATATTTGTGTTTCTATTTATGTGATGCATGTGTGTTTGGCTGCACATGTTACATTTACACACATTAAATGAGAGCCAAGCTGGCCAGTCACAGCAGAAACTTAAAATCTGATATGCTCATTGGCCTATGTAATGTGGCCTGTGTTTTTGGTAATTGGAAGATAAAATAGCTTTTTACTAGTGCTAAATTAAGACAAACACCACATGAAAAAAAAACAAGACAAAGACAAGAAAGACATAAGAATGACTGAATTGTTCAAGACAAGGAGGGGGAGACGGACATTCAGAAAAAGAGGCTGGCAGTGGAAATGTCAGGGCATTCCTCCTTGCTCTTCATCTGCAGCGTTTAACAAGCTGTGACTTGCCACAATACCTCCCAGCTTTATACCCTGTGCCAGCCGGGGCTCGGTACCCTGCTCTAAACGGACTGTTACAGCCATCAAACCATCAATGGTCCACTTCACCCACCTGCTGCTCAGGCCACCCCCAGAGTCTGGTTCCCCAGGAACAGACAAACTCTGCCTGGGGAAGTCTGGTCTGATGGGAGTGGGGAGGCTCCAGGATGCAGATCCAACAACTCCACTGTCATGCTTGGGAAATAAGCTGAAGAGCATGTATCTGAGTGGCAGAGGGAACTCCACTGTTCCCTGGACAGTGGTTTGGAGGAGGTCCCAGCATGGCACAGAGCACGGTTTGGCCAGGAATGATTTTTCACACGAAGCCAGGCTGAACAGCGCTGTTTCTGGTATCTCACAGGCCTGAGTGTAGGACATGACACAAACATGATTAAACATTTAGGAAGAGAAAAGAAGAGATGTAGAAATGGAATAAATGTAGGAAGAGAATGAAAGAAAGACAGGAAACAGGGTGAGTAGAAAAGGAAAGGGAAGTACCACAAGGAAAGAGAAGAGAAGGGAAGAGAAGAATGGAGGTGAGGAAAATGAGAATAAAGGATGGGAAGTGGACAAAACTTGAGTCAGAAAAGTTGATGAGATGGGACATGAAGAAAAAACCAAGAAGATGCAAGTGATTACAACAAAAGATACATGGTAAAACCACATTGTTATTGTACTCTCTTCTCTCTCCCACTGAGCTTAGAGCTAAATTGGTAGCAGAGAAGCCCTGCTGTGCTGGTTTAGCAGCCAGTGAGCAACGAGTAGTTGAGGACTACAGGGATTAGGCACTAAGCATGATGAATAGAACAACTAGAAAGGCATTCCTTGCCTTGTTTGTGGTTTGTGTTATTGTTAAGCCCATTGCCCGCGATTTCATTTTTTTAAGCTCTTTTTAAAAAAAGTTTTTCAGTCAATTAGTGGCAACTGGCAAGCTCTGCCATCCTTCTTTAAGAGGATCTGAAGGCTCGTTAAATGACATCACTACATTGTTGCTCTCTTTGGGGACAAGCAGCAGATGAAAGCGAAAAGGGAAACCTGCATCCAATTCGGGGTGTTTGTCTAATGTCCCAATGAAGTGCCATTGCCACATGGCGGTGAAAACGGTGGAGGGGGGGGGCAGCATGATCTGATGGAAAACGGCTTGCTACATTCAAACAATGTGTATGTGTGGTAGTGTGGGGGATGGATTTGTGAGAGTAATGTGCATGGGGAATATATAGAGAATGTTTGAATCTCCAGAAACTTCTGCAGAACAAAACAGACACAATACTGGGCAATACACATACATTCAGCAGTAGTGAGGAACATGAAGCTGTGGCCTAAAACTGTGTTTAAGAGAGCTGGAGGCGGTTGGGACTTAGATACAGTTTTTTGCGATGTATGAAACGGTAGCATCATACAGCATGAAACTTCTGTTGGCACAAGCAGTTGTTTCAGCTGTTTAAATTAAGTTGGAGGAAAGCACATATGAGTCTGTATGAAAAAAAATCAACCAGAGTTGACATGATTGATATTTTTTTAATTATAGCCTTTATTAACTAATGCATGGTGCCCATGGGCCAACGAGGGCCAACTGTGTTCTGTACCCTATCAGTGAAGAATAACTGAAATACTGACCTTGAAATATAAATGGAAAAAAAGCAACAATAAGCAAGTACAAACTGACTCACTATGTTAGAGGAGGATAATGTAAAGAGAAACTGATGCTGTCTGTCAAAGCCCACTTCTGCACCACTGATGCTGAAATATCCTCCCTGGAGAATTTTACCCTTATATATATGTATTTTGTCAATAAACTGATTTTAATCCAAAGCATGCTTTCTGAATGAGTTGCTGTTTGTTAATGACTGTTAACAATTCAAAAGATCAACTCAATAAAATTCCATTAAAGTTTGCTTGATGCCATGAACTGTGATTCAAGTGTGGCCATATAAGATACAAGGATCCTACAAGTCTGTTTATGTTATTTTTGGGCTGTGTGTATTATGTGACATTCACACTAAGAGTGCCATGTTGTCCGAATGTTTTACAGCTGGACAATTTGCGTGAGGATAGAAAAAAGCAAATGGTTTTTGTTATTTGTCATTAATACCTGCTGGGTCAAAGACAGATATAGCTTGCAGTGGCATGGTAGTGGAAAGCTAGGACATATTCTGTACTCTTGTAAACAGAGGGAGCTTGTTTAGGTAAGCTTAGGCACATTACCTGGTCGTTAGTTCCCAGTGCATGGTCAGTCAGCAGAGGTCTGTACTGGATCACGTATGGAGTGTTGTTGACAATTATTGTTCTGTCCTCTATCTGTAGGATCTGGATGCCGTGCCTCACCACAGACGACACGCAAAACTGACACAGCTACAGAAGAAACAACAGACACTAGGCGGTCAGCTATAATGATATAATATAATGATAAAAAAAACCCCTCAATTTTATTGCTTGAGAAATCTGGAAATAAGCTTTTTTGGTGGTGAGAAACCAAGCTTATTCAATTGTTGCCATAGTTAAAAAACACATCTAAAAATGTTTAAAGAAAAACAATCAGTAATCAATCTGCTTCAGTAAACTAAATTATTTAAAATTTTACATTTCCATTGTTCCCACAATATCTTTAATGTAAAATTCAGTGCCTTTCCAAATTTAATGACATTTAAAGAGCAGTGGTGCCTGTATGTTATAAAGCTCTAAAGTTTGACAGTTGTTTCCCTCACCTTCTGTCTGCCAGGAAAAGCTCCCAGGGTGATGTCAGCCTCCACATATCCCTCCTCATCCAGAGTGACCACCTCTGAGCCCGATCCCTCCTTCCATCGAGGAGAAGTCAGGTCATGGACCAGTTTGAGTGCTGTAGACTTGTGGACGGTATTAGTGTGGGCCCAGTAAATACCAATCTGGAAGGCTTCCTGGATGGTGGGAGACAGGAGGGCATGCAAGGGGGATCCAAGGGAAAATGAGAGGGTGAGGAGGAAATCACATGGAGAATTAGGAATAAACTGAATCAGAGTTCAAGTCACTGTCAGTCACGTCAAACCATATTTACTATTAAAATTGACTGTATTTGATTGCATTTTGGAAACAGCCACATGCTAGGGTCAACTGTGGCTTCATTACCAACAACTCAGCACACTGTTCCTGACAGTGTCCATGGTGCATAGCATTTCCATGACTGTTGGCTTAGTTGGGAGAACGCAGCTTAAGTGCCCCACAGATGCTTGAATGTCACGCTGATTGTTTATCTGGCTCTGCAGCTAGCAGCATCATGAGAAATGCCGATCAACGTTCTCCCACAAACCAACTCTGAAAGAATCACTAAATCATCTCTTCACTTGTCATGCAATGATAAACAGCGGGGTGCTATGGAAACAATGCTTTATTTGTTTGTATTTCACGGGCTATTACACATTTACGACTTTTTATTTTGTCTTTTTGAGCTGAACCATATCAGCGCTTAGTCTTTGATATGCTGCCTTCCCTCCTACTGCTGGATTACTTGGAGAAAAAATCTGTGCACATGTGCTTTATGTTCCACAAGGGGAAAACCCTCTGAGGACCTCTTCTTTTGATCTCATGAGCCAATGACAAGACATGCCTACAGTATACGGTGACAGAGCTTGGCTGCAGATAAAGACTTCAGGAATATTGTTGTTATGTAGCTTTGGTAACAGTTTTTGTTCTGGTCAAAACTGTTAGATTAATCTTGGTACAATGGGAAGATTACTGTTGATCATTAACATGTATTTATTATGACAAATTTGATGTAGCATATTAAATGGTATGCAAGTATTTGATATAAAATAATGTAAATGGTATACAACCACAAAAAACTGAAATTATGTACATGAAGTTTGGATTACTAGTCAAAAGGAGTACAACTCAGTCTCTGTTAACAGTTATATATTGTCTTTTGTGGCTGTGGAAGGGGACCTTTAAAGTCTGAGAAAATAGCGCTGATGACTTTATCATCATTAAACTCTACATTACAGGCTAAAGACATTAAGTTTGGAAGACATGGGCATTACCCAAGTCTATAAGAAAGACACTTTTAAGTTGCATTATGGGAAATGTAGGATGCAGCAATAAAGTCTATATATACAAGGATGTCGCTGGCATCATACCTGGAAGTTTGGGGGTACGATGACTTTGCCAGCTGGTATCTGCAGTACAATAGTCTCTCCTTCAAAGAGCCAGAGGTCCCATTGGGAGTGGTTGGCCAGCAGTGCCCAGGGAAGCAGCTCTACCAGCAAAGTGTTCAGACCAGACTTCCAGCAGGACAACTTCACCTGCATGGGACTGTCCCACTGGGCGAGGGGCTCCAGCACTGACCTGTGGGGAGACAGCACACCATTACGGAAATCAGTCCAATAGCATCAAGAATATGATTTTATATTTTTTACTACAGTGATCCATTGACATCCATTGATATACAGTATATGAGATTTTAGACAATGATCATCCAAATCACACAGACAGTAGCCACGTTTCTATTGTTATTAGTATTTAGGAAAAATGCAAATTAAAGACATTTCCATCAACTGGTTTAAAGTAAATAAACAAAAGTACATAAACATAGTTTGGACAAAAGATGGCAGTGTGAAGAATTGATGTAGGCTAACCTGCCAATTAACTGTGGAAAAAGCAGAGGCAGTGTGCAAGAGAAAAATAAGGTTGGTAGTTGGACAACTTTCGCTTCCAACAAGAGAAAATGGACAGAAGTCTTCAGGAATTGGATACAATTTGGCTACTTAAACTTTTTCTTTTATGTCAGTTTGTCTTCAATGGCAGAAGAGAAACAGCTGATCATTAATGTGAGTTAAATTTTTGCTTATTCAGAAAAAAGTGTTTTCATTTCAAATTCGCAAATTCAAAGTCGCAGAAAATTTTTTGATGACAACACAGCTAATGGAAGTTTTGGTCTTTGTATACATCTTAAGCACAAGGACCCTTCCTGACAGTGTTGAGGCCTTGCCCAACTCTACAAGTAGACTGACATGCAAACAAACTTTTACTTTTCAGAGCTTTTTTGAGTTCACTGCAGTGAGGCTATGGGAGCATGGGTCATTTACCATAGACCAAAATGACATATATTTAGACAAAGAGATGGGCACACAGCTACATGTAATGCAGTTCTGATAGACTATTTTTGATGTATGCTTGCTCATATAAAACATTTCTCCTCAATTACTAAGATGAAGGCTATCATAACCCTGGTAGACTCATCTCATTTATCAATGGACACGTTTTACAAAGTTCCAAATATAGAACTGCATGCAGGCCTAAACAGGCATAAACAAACAAGTCTTGTACTGTTACACGATGCAGACCATTAACACACTGACAGTCAGTCAGGCTAAACAAGTCCATGGAAACAAAAGGTTTGCAGAGAAGTTATGCAATACAAACAGATACAGAGAACAGTTGACAAGGCATCTGGGAACACACATGGGCACACAGAGACACAGACAAACAGGCAGACAGACAGAAACACACAACAATTTTTCCACCAATCCTCTGACACAGCAGTCATTTCACGGTAATCATGGTCTTGTGAACCCTAAACAGCGCAGTGCCAGAAGAGAGCCAAACAAACAGCAAACAGAGTTACTCTGAAGTTCAAAGCCATCAAAGGCGACCCAGCCGTCCCTCTCCCTCAAGGCCGCCTCGACTCTGTTCAGACTACCAACCTGAACCTGCCATCTCAAACTTGTCACCTACCCAAAGACTCCCTGCTGTGAAATGGAACTAGAAAAATCATAAACTATAGATTTTCTTCACCATTTGCGTGTGTGTGTGTGTGTGTGTGTGTGTGTGTGTGTTTTTTTAAATAGAATTTTGACCTTGAAGTTGGCAAAGTGCAAAGCTCATAAATCACATTACAGAGCTCACAAAAAGGTAATTGAAAGAAATGTGCTCAGCAGCTTCTGTCAAAACCTGCCAACTGCCAAGTTGAGGGTTTTAGAAGTGTGACTTTTGAAAAGCACACTGCTCTGACTCCACACACACACATTCACACACAGCCTGCAGCTAGAGCTTTCTCTAACCCCAACCACTACAAGATGTTTGTTTAATGATTGTGGAGGTGCCTCTCTGCCATTAAAAATCCAACAGAGAAAGAAAAATAACTTTTACCACTTTCAACTTCCTCTGCCCCTTTAAGGCCCAATATTTACACACTCCCTGCCATGGAGCTGGGTTGGTTTGGTTTCTCCACTGTGCCAGGGAGACTAAACCCTCTTTCTGAACAGCAAACTGTATCACAGTTATCAACTTAAGGAAAAATATACAAATTAAACTGTGGCTTTCACATGCTGTCCAAGTTCTGAGTGTGAGTTGAGATAGCAATCAGTGCTATTAATACTCTAATGACACTTTCCCCCTTTTTGTCAAACCACATTCCCTCTCATGCTCTTGAACATAAAATAGTAGCTTCCTGGGTTTTTTTTGTCTTCCTTGGGCAGAGAGAGAAGTTTGAAATGAGACACCAAACTGCTAGATAGCACACCTCCACTGAGATAGTGTGTGACACTGACAGTTAGTAATGCGTATGGTAGTGTGCATACGTAACAAAGCGTAATGAGTGTGTGTACACATGTGCTGGGCAACAATGTTTTTGTGTGTGTGTGTGTTTGAGTATGTATAGAGCAGAGAAAACCGGAGCAACCACAAGCAGACATATGGCCCACATGTCCAGCAGATTCACTGGGAACTCGGAGACTGTGGGAGAGCATGTGGCTGCATCTTTTTCCGCTGCTACCAAGATGTGATTGCTTTGTGACAAAAGATGATTCCCAGAGTGACATTTGTGGACAGAGTCACATGTGTGTGCTACCCCATTGTATATAACCTCATACATGGGCCACATATACACACGTGCACACATCTATACAGTATACAAACTGTGCGCTCTGCAAAGCTGTGCCAAGTTTTAACTGAATGCAAGGCCTTGGGACTAGTGTGAGAAAGTGGGACTGTGACAGAGTGACAGTCTAAATCTCCGGTCTGTGGGGATGGTAGTGGGACCCCTGCTAACTTCTGATGCATGGCTCTGCATTGTCTTTGCAGTTAACTGTTTTATTATGTGAACAAAGACTCAGCAATAGAGTGAAGCCTCCCTCATTAAAGGGATCGCTTGCACAACTTTGCGCTTTGAGGAGGGATTCTGTATGAAGACTACTATGAGAAAAAAAACACTCTGGTGGGTCTCAATGAAACTTCTGTTATGAAATATAAAGTAAGATTTAATGCTTACCACAGAAGTGCTATAATAAAGACGGAAAAGAACAACACATGTTGACTTATTACAAAGGACCATAAGGTGTCATGGTGTCTTGTGGGGTGTGTGGGCTGATGCAAAAATGTTTGCTTTGAGTGTGAATCAGGCTCACAACAATGGACTGTATAAAATAATGGACGTAGTAACCATGGATGTCTAAAGAGAACCGGATGCAGCATTGAAAGAGGGGTCCTGCTCAATCCTATGAAAGTTGCTTAGTGGCGCATGAAGCCAGAAAAGTTCTAATTACATGCAGAAAAATAGCATGATATTCTCCAAACACTCCCTTGCATATATTGCCTGTAGAGCACGCTAGAGAGTACTGCCAGCCAATCAATCAAATCCAACAAATCTGATTGTAAAAAAAAGACATTTTTCTGTGAGCACAACAGCTGTGAACGTCACAAGAGCCAAACATCAGATATCGATTTATTACCTTCTTTATAATTTATATTTTTTTAGTATTTGTTTTTAAATGACACATAGTGGAAGTTGCCCCACAGTGTGCAGTGGTAGTAACCTAATATAATGTAGGCGGTCCCTATAGCATATCCTGCTTTATTTTATATTTTACTCTAAATGGGCCATAACTTACAAACTGAACATCATGCTATACTTAAAGAAGATTGACAACTGTATTATTTAACTTCTGACTTTTAAACAAACTGACTTTATTTTGCAACCAGTGGAGTTGCCTCCTGCTGACCATTAGAAAGAATGCAGGAAATTCTGCATTGGCTTCACTTTTCAGGCATGTAGGTTTCCACTTGCTTACAACTTGCAATATGTATCAACATTTCTCCATCATGCCTTGCTTCATCTTGCTTATCCAACCAGGTGCGTGTAAGTGTAGATGGGCTGCTCAAGTTTAAAAAAAACAAAACAAAAAAAAGGTTGACACTTATGACAACCATGAAAGCACAAAATTGAAGTTGTCACGAATGCAGGGCACTGGAAAGACAACAACGAATGTGGAGTACCTGTCAGCATCGTTGGTGACGTAGGGCCATGGTGGGCCAGTACAGGTTTTGGGACCATAGAAGTCAGCAAGTATGTGATCCAAGTTGTCCTCACTTCCATTCTTGTTTACGATTTGTTTGATTAGGCTGGTGGAGATTGGAACAGCACAGTGGGAAGCATCTTCATCCTCCCTGATGGACAGAGCACAAATCATTATAGAGTTCTCTAACAAAAAGAACATGTGTGATGCATGTATTTTTTTGTTTATGTAGGAAAATGTAATCAATTAACATTTGTAAAAGATACCTCAAATGACATGTATAATCTCAATGATTGTCTAACATGTGCTATCTTTACCCTAAAATCAGCAGGTCTTCCTGCCAAGCCGACACAGTACATGCTGATTTCACTTATCTTCATCATGCCCTGCTCAGTGGATGGTGTTATAAGTGATTGCTTGAAATGTGAACCTGCATACTTGTAGGGTCATAAAGGCACACTGATGTGAACTACCACTGTATATTTTGTCAGCATGTTTACTTATTCTATGCCAGAAACAATTACAAATTTTTTTTTGTATCCCACTATAGAACAAGACATCTCTTGACAGCAGCTGACTATTCCCATTGTTCTGTTCAGAACCATTAAAGTGACCTCGAGCTAAACTCTGCTTTTACCCTCAAACCTCGAGGGTTGAATCTGCCTTTTGTTTTGGATTTTTCTTCCTGACAAGCAGTCTTGCCTTACAAACACTAATTCACAAAGATCATAGAAAAGCTAAACAGCAGTAAATAATCCTATTGGATACCTCAGCCCCAGACACTGGTCAATTATGGCTTTGCAACAAGAAGGAAAAAAAGAACGAAATCCAAAGTGTAATAGCTTCTTCTCTTTCTCTGGGCAGCATCCAGTTCCACTTGGCTAAAGCAAAGCAGCCCCCTTACCCCAGAGCAGTAGTTTATTAATAGAGCTCATTGTGCTATAAAAGGAACACAGGGGCTATTGCTTATGGATTTGGGGCAAGACAGAGGAAAGGGACAAGGTGTTGACAGGAAGCTTTTCATCCAGAGCAGTTCCTGAGGGGGGAAACTGGAAGAGGCTTCTGATTGTAACCCTCAGCTTTCTAATGTGGTGGCCAATATAAGGGGAGAGCAGGACATAACAGTTCTGGTTAAGACTCGTCTGTGTCTCTTGTGTCGCAGACCGCAGCTCTGCTCTCTACCTCGTCTATTAGAGCCCACAACTATGTGTAATTACAGGAAGGAAAGACGAGCTGTTGACCAGCGAACACTCAAGACTGGATCCGTCCTAGAGGTTTGGGGTTCGGGGGGCTTGTGTGCATGTGAGTTTGTGTGTTATATGTGTATCTGAGGTACTTACGTTTACAATTGTGGCTTGTAGTGTGTGTGTTTTTGAGGATGGAGAGGGATGAGGGATGGATTGAGTTGGGGGGACAAGGGAGGGGTATATGTAAGTTGTGCGGTGAGAGGCAGTTTAGGCAGGGGACGGATTGTAAACACAAGGAGCATTGTGGTTGCAATCCAGAAAGACAAGACACTTAGTTGTTTCTGAGCTTGCTTTTTGTGCGCATGAAAAGGATTTATCTACAACAACAGGGGCCAAATATATTCCCAGTCACTGTATGGCCACTGTGGTTCCTTTATGGCAGCTGAAATCAAAACAAACTTTGTGACCAGATATCTAAACAGAAAATGGGTTACAGCAAAAAATTCTCTCAGGGGGAGTCAATTACACTCAACGTTTACTCTGTTTATTCAGATCACCGCTAGTTGCTACCAAAGGAGTGATGTTTCTTTCATGGATTCGCATAAAACAACATAGATTACAGATGTGCAGATAACAAATACAGTAGGAGCAACAACAATACAGTATGTACATGTGGTAGTTATTTCCCCTGGGGCCACCCATACTGAAACATAAACACTCATGGTACTGACAGACACTTTGGACTGAAGAAGCTGCCATTTATATGACATGACACATGAGGTATCACTATGATGTTATTAGACTATATAACCTACAGATGAATACAGAAAAAGGGCATTTGTTTGAAGTTAAGATTTTGAAGCAACATTTTGACAACTGATTCGGCTTAGAGGAGCTTACCATGATAAAGAGCTGCCTCTTACAAGGGGATATGGACAATATGAGAAAGTGTGAACACATACTGACAAACTGGGACTGAGTAACAGGCGTACTAGTGATGTATGTGACAGACTCTGCCCATGATGAAGTGGCGGCTGTCACACTTACACTGGCACTCTGACAACTTAGACAATGACAGACACAGACCACACATAGATACAAGGACACATGTGCACATACACAACTCATCCACCCACGCAAACATCTGTGCACTCATGCATATAAACCTCTCCACATACACATGCATGGACAAACATGCAGCCAACATAGGGCCAAAAACCTGCTCTCTGTTAGTGCCTGTATCTAAATGAGGTGTAATTATGGTCCAACCTGACATGTTGGAATTGAAACAGTGTCTCAGCTGCTGCCAAGCTGGCTTCCTGTTCCCCTAAAATGTGCCTGGATTCCCCTGGATCATGTCTTCATGTTGGCTCACAGTAATTGGAATGTGGTGTGAGAGAATCTTAAGTAAGTGTCTCTCCGTCCTTGCTAAATGAAGGCATAAAAAACATTACAGAAGACCAGAGTCAGACTCTCTCCCTAACAGCAGCATGGGCTGGTTGCTGATGACATAATATAACACGGAGCTGAAAGAGCTAAAGTGTCCAGTAAATTTTCCCTCCTTGATCATCATCTATTTTCTCATGACATCTTGGTCATGAGAAAACAGTGTGAACGGAAACAGTGTACCTGCCAAAGTTACTTCTGTATTTCATTTTGCAGGTGAGATAGTTATTTTTTTATACACTTCAGATCTATCTTGTTTTTTAACAGTGTGAACTTATTGTAAATGTTTCTTTTACCTGGCCTGGAAGATAAGGTGGTGGGTGAGGTCAGCCTCAGTGTTTAACAGGGGCTCCTGGTGACCCTGGCCCTGTATCAGCTGGCTCTCTCTCAGTCCTAGACTCCTCTTCTCTATGTGGACGAATACTGGATCTGGCAGGTGGCTTCTCATGACAAACAGTGGGCTGAAAACCACCTAAAACAGGGAATTTATACAATATTGTTAACATTGAGGCATTCCGCACGAGCCAGGAAAGATGGCTGAATATGATGTTAATCTTAAATGTTCAATAATTCACATTCCATGAATGTTATCTGGGACTTATCAGTACATTTCAGCAATATTAGTAAGATACACTTGGTTAAAAATGGCAGCAAATAAAACTTAGGTGCATGTGAACACTACAGATCAACCAAGTTATCAAGCAGGTCTGTTATCATTTTGTCAGTGCATTTAAGTGTGTGTGCAGGTATACTCACAACTCTCTGCTGCATGTGTGATCCAGGTTCAATTGTAATAAGAGTACACCAAACATAGAGCAAAGAACCACTGGAGCAAGGCACCTGAAAGAGACAACGTGGCTGTTATTCATAGTCACTACTAATAAATCCAAACAGTCCAATTAGAAAAAAATGAAGTCATTTTATTGTACTTGGGAGTGTGGAGTTTTCAGTGTGTCTTGTAACTTTTCACTAATGCAAAGGGTTAACACAGAAAAGCCTGAACAAGAACACTCATGGACATGTTTATTGTGTTTGTTTGTGGTTACAATGTAGAAATATGAATATCTGATAAACTTCATGCCTTTTTCTGCATCTCTTGAGGACACAATGTTTATTGCCTCCATCAGTCACGTCATTATCATGTTTGGTCCTATAAAACATTGTTTCTTGGCTTCTTCCAGTAGTTAAAAATTAAGCCTCCCTAAAGCCCTGCAACACAATATCATGGCTGAGGAAACTGACAAGTGTTAGTGCCAGATAATGGGCCATTAAAGGCAGTTAAATCCCAGCAAGATTTAAAGACTGAGAATGTGCCCACCGAAGGCTGAGCACTCTCAATGTGTCACTGGTGTTTGTCCCATTTACTCCTCACTCCTCATTAAAGCCTTGGGATGCCAAGGAACATTACAAGTGGTCTAGTTTATGACAGACTGGGGACTGTTGGGGACAGCAGAGTGGAGCAGAGTGAACATTTAGTTTTAGTATAGTAAGCTTTGCAAAACAGTTTTGTTGGGGTGAAGGAGTGAAACTTTTGAAAACACATACTTTTATAGGCACCAAAAACACTGCTGGGATAAGGTCAAGATGACCTCCTGTGCTCTGTCAAAAGTAAAGGACAAGTGCAAAAAAAATGTTGCACATAAGATTTAGGGAGGGTGAAGGTGAGATATCAGGAAGAGGAGTTACTTCAGATGGATTACTGATACCGATAATCTGAAGACAGATGAGAAAAGAGGGGAGATAGTTTAAGGTTGGAACAGGTGGACAAGCTGAGTGCCAGAGGATAAAGTAAATAAAAAAGAGGAGTAAGCAACTACGAGATAGATAAGTGAGCCAATGTGTGGGCGCGAGAGTAAAAGAAAGGGAGGAAAGTGAAATAGCAGGAGACAGATACAGATAGTGAGATCTAAGGGCCCAGCTACTAGTCCAGGCAGCTCTCTCATTCGGAGCCAAGCCTCCATATGTGTAATGAATGGCTGATCTGAGGAGAGGAGATAACGGCGGAGGTTGCAGTGGAGTTAGAGATGTTCAGATCCACACACAGAAGCTGGAGCTGTAGAATGGATGGATGTTAACAGCAAGGGGCTTTAAAAGGACGAAAGCAGAGTGAAGGACAGACAAAGAAGAACAAGAACAAGAACAAGAACAGCACGGACAAAGAGAAGGAGTGATTGTCTGGCGCTAATCCAGCGGTGTGAAAGTGCCTTCAAAGCCTTTCCCTGTGCCCACATATCAGCTAGTGTTTCCTGTCTATGGTTAGTGTTGTTATGAGAGAGCATAAACTGTATTTTCAGCCTCTCAACATGGCTGGGTTATGGGTTGGAAGGCCTTTGTAAGCCTATCTGAGGGGAAGATCTCAATCTGTTTTCTAGCTGTGAGTAGCAGTGTGGAAGCTCTGCCACTGTGGCCACCCAGGAGAAGAGGATCCGGTCACAGTTGGTGGTCCAGTCACCAGCTCCAAACATGTGTCTGTGTGTGGCTGCAGAGCCAACGGACAATAGTGGTGTGTGCAATGTGTGCGTCTATCTGTGTTTGTATATGATATCCATATCAAACATGTTTTTCAAAAAGGACACATAGCGAATCTAACAGTGCAGAGAGGTCTTTGGGAAATAACAGATCAGATCCACTGACTAACTCATGACTATATTGACCATAAAGATCATGAAGTGACTCAACATTTTGGTTTCTGTACCTGTACAACAGAGCTGCTGTTGCCTTTTTCCCTCCTCTCCAGCTGAACATCCTGGGACCAGTCTTCATCACCTTTGGCCCTCACACACAGCTCTGTCATCTCGGCGTCCTCCAGCACATAAGATGGCAACTTGGCCCCTGCCTCCAGGCAGTCACAGTGTTCCCTGACCACTGTCTGACTGTCAGGCCCAACATAGTGCTGCACCACCCGCAATTCAATGTCTTGAGTCAGGTAGCTGCACATCACCTGTCGCCCACAGATTATTACCTGTAGAGAAGTTATAGGGGAGAAATGAAATACAATTATTCATCTAATTTACTTCAGGGGGCAATAGAAACAGAGCCTTAAACACAGGTATTTTGTCTGTGATCTCATAATATCCTCAAATGAATATGTTAGCAATCTCTGTTCACTGAGCATGACCTAACAGAAAGATGGGTTACACCCAAAAACTGTTATCACTTCCATTGCCCAGGCTCGGCATCACTGCTGCAGTATATGACGGATGTTCATAAAAAAGTGGGACATTTTTACAGAAAGTAGCAATTAGCAAGTTTTGATTTGATGAAATTTGATGAAAATAAAACTATATCTCGACAGAAATACATGACACAGATGGACAAAGTCTGTGAATAAAATAATAATCCTCCATCACATAGTCCTGTTTGAAGAGTGCTTAAGAGCAAAACCTCTTTAAGATCTAACTCACATCAAAATAAAAGGGAAGAAACATTAGTTAGTTATGATGGGCTGCACTTTTGCAATATCAGTTGTTATCAAAGTGTTGCTTCATGTAGCCCGACTGCTTCCTCACTGCCTCCAAGGTTACTTTCTATCACTCCATATACAGTATGCAATCAGAAGAGCACCCCCCCCCACACACACAATCATTTACATCATACTATGTGTTCTTTTATGGACGTATGTTATGTATGTATTTATGGACACAATTGCACATGCATGCACACAAACACAGCCATCAGGGAGCTGTCAACTGGGCTGACACATCGAATTGTGCTCAGAGATAATTGTTTCCACCATTATGTGTGTGTGTGTGTGTGTGTGTGTGTGTGTGTGTGTGTATGTGTGTGTGTGTGTGTGTTTGCTTACACATGCATAT
>JAOWBC010001592.1:3057064-3068264 GCA_028566105.1 Hypoplectrus providencianus
CTTCACAAACACACTTCCAAGAGCACTGTATATATATACACACACACACACACACACACACACACACACACACACACCATAATACATTTTCTATCCCTGGCTGCCCAGCTTCCCCTTATTTTAATGCTGACACACATATTTGCTCACAGAAAAATTGTCAACCAGTGATTTATAAATTAAACCAGATTACTGACCATGACAGTAATCAATGTCAATGTATCAATGTAAATAGGAGTCCTAATGCCCTGAACTTTACGTGTTATCCCACAGGCCCGAAAGTGTGCCCAGTTAATAATCAGAGCATGTCTGTGTGTGTGTGTGTGTGTGTGTGTGTGTGCGCAATGTGTATGGAATTCAAATGAGACAAATTTTTTTAATAGCTATCAACATGAGGTGCCAATATAAATAATAGAAAGGCATTGACAATAACAGATTATAGGGTAGCTAAACAGACAGAGACAGTAGAGCAGTGTGTGCCGCTATGAGGATGAAAGCTCAGCCCCCTTAAAAAACATAAGATGAGGTATGCTCAGGCAGGCGGGAGCCAACTTCCTCTGTAGTGGCAGCCACTGTCCCACTCTGAGGCTTTGTGTTGTGAATTGGATGTGACCAACACTCATACCCTATCATTGGACTCAATGGGAACAAGATGTAAACAAAGTCTGGGACAGGCGGAGGCAGGAATGCGAGAGGCTGAATCTGTTTTGTCTGGAGGACGAGAGAGAGAGACGTGTGCGACACTTGACACTGTTTACATAACAAAGTGTCACTGCTAAAATCTGACAGCATCTCTGCATTTTCAGGAACACAACGCCTCTGCCTCGACTTGCGGAAAAATGCAAACATGTCTCACCACTGTTGCTGGTGTAAAACGGAGAACATGGCTGGTTTATTATTGGCTTTATTATTTCCTGTGATCTTCTTTGTGGATTGATGGGGCACATAGTGCTTTTGGATCCCTTTGAGTTCATAAGGTTTTTGTTGTAGTGCTATAAAACAGATTAGAAAAACTGACAAAACAGAATACAGTCTGTTGTTAGCCAAGCAACTACTAAATCAAAACATACCAAAGGGAAAAAAAAATGGGGATTAAAATGTTCTCATCCCAAAATGAGCATTGGGAAAAGGGCCATAATGCAACAAAGAAGTTCCTGCTGTCTGTGTTGTTCTGTACCATTTAAGACTTTTTACAGGTTAAGCAGAAAGTTATTCTGCAGGATCTGTAGACTATTGCTTTCATTTTTGGCTTGTTAATTGCTGTGATACAAATTTACACTCAAAACAAAAGGTGTTGCCCTTCCTCTGAGTCTGTTCTCCTGGAGTATCTGAAAATCAAATCCTGGATGAATGTTGCTGTCCATTGTGGCTCTTTTCTTTTGCCCTAGCTAACTAGAAAGTTTTATCCTCACTTAATGTGATGCTTATGTGTGAAATTTAAAATGTCCAGCTGAGGAGCTCCTTTTAGTAATGAGGACAGATGAGGTAGAAAACTCCAGAAGAAGCCAGTGAGTAGGGATTATGTTAAACATAATTTTGGTAAAACAAACATGTTCTTAGAACAGCAACATAACACTCTTCACATTTATGTCTTATATCTTAAATACTATTATTAATTAATTGAATAAAATGCTACATGCAGAATAAGGAATTTCCTTCAGGTATACAACATTTCTAAAAGTTTTGTGCTTTTCATGAACATGGTAAAAAAAAAAAAAAAAAAAGAAAAGCAGAAGAGACAGTAAATCATTGAAAAATGATTGTACCTGTTTCTGGACACCGTTGAGTTGCACCACCTTGATGATAAGTGAGGCTGTACGTCCTTTGTACTGAATGGTCCTGAGCAGAGTCCCCACATTGTCCACGCTGAAGGCCTCTGACCAGCGCCAGTTCCCCCATCCCTCTATGCAGATGTGCAGCAGCTGCAGGACAGGACAGAGCAGGACACACACATGCAAACAGAGACAGAAGACACCAGACATCAGAGGTTAGTCTTCTTGCCCTTTATTTATCCCCAAGCAAAAGGCAAGTAAACAACAAGATTCTTTGTTTAGAGGATTTTGGTAGGGCAGAGAAGGCAGACAACAAAGTTCCTGTTTACTGGTGCAGAACAGACCTGCTCCTGTTGGAAGGAGAAATGGAAGGTCGCACACAATAAACTGGCTGGTGGAAAACAGCTGATGTGGAAGCTCATTATGGCTGTGTGTATGTGTGTGTGTGTGTACTTGTGCGGTTGGATGTGAAAGGTTCTGTTCTCCACACGTCTAAATAAGAGGCAGATAGTTTGGCTCTGAACCTTTTCAGCTTCATATCCATCACTTCACTGTGGAGCACATCCATGTGTGTGGCTGTGTGTAAACACACAGACTCAAGAGGACAGCAATAAACAGACCCCGTTCCATCATTTGACATCAAAACAACTTCACAATGGTGACAATTTTCCAACCATTTTCCCCATAATCCCTTGTGTTGTAGGCCACAACGTGGTAGCAGGGCTAAAGATATGTAACGCAGCACGATTTTTAGGATAATTACATCTCACTCTGTATTTTAGATACTCTCTTGATTACACAATATCAAAATTACTTTATTAATCCCAAAAGGGAAATTCATTCAGTCGAATAGCTTGATTGTTGTGTAGCCTGATGGCAACAATTTCAGTGGCCCAAGCATCAAGATGAGGTCTGATAGCAGAACACCAAATGCTACCAAATATACACTGCTGACCACCAGCATGGTGTCTGGGCTTCCGTCTGAACAGAGAGCCTGTGTAAACCTGGCATGACACGTGTCCAAGGAGAAGCTATCACAAGAGGACAGCTCTAAAAAAACGTAGCTGTTCAAAGTCAGACCTCTGACTTTGCATAACAAAGACAGATGCTGAGCTGGCAGCTTGCTGTTGGACTTCTGAAGAGTATTAGCTGATTTGCTATGTAAAATGTTGCTGTCTTTGCTTGATGTTTGACTTTGTTGTCAAAGTTGTTGATTAGTTGTTTTTTTTTTTAAATCACAAGTAATGTGATCATAAAAATGCACATGTAAAGTGTTTATATTACTGTAGTGTTGTAGCAGAAAATTGCCCCTTTAAACTATTTAAACTTACTATAAACTATATAAAACACAAAAGGATGTGCTCTCAAATACTGAGCATCATTGATGAATGTCTGTTAAAATGACCATCCAATCAGCACATCTGTGCTACAGTGAGGTCACACAGCACAGAGTGCAACATGACAACGAAAGTCATTTGTCAAACAATGTGAATGTTGTATTAGACCATGATCACAATACAGGAGCAGAATCATAAATACGTAGGCAGATCTAAAGCCCTATCCCCTCCTGAGGCAGCCTGTCCGACCTTCCACCTAACTGAACTTTCTGTGTCGGCCCAGCTGCCAATACAACTTGAAACTTGCAACAGTTCGACAGGGAGGAGAGGGAACATGAGAAAGACAAAGAATGCATGTGAGTGGGAGAGTCTAGGAAGACAGGGGAGATGAGGGGGTGGTGTGGGGTGGGTGGGTTCAATACCCTCCCAGAGGACTTGCGACTAGAGTGAAACACTGAAAAGCATTTTTGAAGATTTACACTCCAGCTCGTCGCCTCAATGTGCCGAACATTTAGCCAATCTGACAAAAGAAAAACAAATTACTACTGAGGTCAAAGAGCATGGGGGACCCTGGTCAGGACCTTCTATGTTTCTCTGTGCTGTAGTCTTTCCTCACTGTTTGAAGGCAGATTTTTTTACAAAAACATTCTTAATCAAAGCCCGAATTCTCTTTCTTCAAGATCATCTTTTCTCCCTGTCGGCTGAGTGGAAATGACATAATATCTCAGATCTCCTGCTCGGTGGGCCTGCTCACAGGGAAAGTGGCAGAGTGGTATAAACAGCCAGGTGGCAGAGGTTAAGGTTAAGCCTAAGGGGGAAGAACCATGAGATGACTCCTTAAAACAGCACTAACATTATAATCAAGAACAGTTAAGAGCATGGTGGTTCGAGGAAAACCTTGAGAATAACTGAAATGTGGGATTTTTACCATTCTGCTCATTCTCTTTGTCAGAAACCTGGTAAAGGATAAAATAGAAAACTTTTAATTTATATACAATCTTCCTTGGCCTCGTGGTATCAGCCCCTATCTTTAAAATATTTTACGTAGTACTGTGTTGGTGTTAATTATGGTCCAAATGTGGTGGTGAACCTTCTCTGCTCTCCTCAGTCCCATATGTGAGGACCTTTTGTTATTTCAACACTTCTCTCTCCTTTAACCCCTCCGTTCCTCCCCCTCTCGCTGTGGCTCAACTTGACCTTTAAGGGAGAATCATAATAATGTCTCTCGTCAGACTTCAAACACTGACTGCTGCTTTTGTTTTAATTCATCACTGCTCTGACTCAAGCGGTGGGAGAAGAAAAAAACAGCAGTGACACACATGAACCGGACACGTAGAACAACAAGAATGAAAAATAAGAAGCTGTTTTGCCTCTTTGTGACTTATCCAACTGTTGTGACACTGAGCAAACCCAGTAAGCCACATGTGGTGCTTTTATGCGCATGGAATAAGCCCGGCCTCACACTAACAATGTTCACCAACTGGAGAAGTTCACCAATAGAAACAGCTTTGTAAGGAGATGAAGCTTAATCAGAATCAGAATTTAGTTGTATGAACGCACTGGTTCCCAGCCTTTTGTCTAGGAACCTTTAAGAGGAGCACCAAAGATCATAAGGGTGGTCTGCTCCGAGGTGGTCAAAATGTATTTGTCAAAAATTGTATTTGCACATAATAACTTAAATCACAAACACACACTAACTGTATAGTCTCTATATAGATCTGTATTTAAAAAAAAAAAAAACACAACAAAACAAAAAAATTTTTTAAGATGTTTTGTGGAGACAAAATTGCTTACTAATCACTTGTCCATCTTGCTGATAATAATTCCTTATTATTCTTAATCAGTCTGTATGGCCCTACTTGGTTGGTTAGAAATATAAGTTTATCTCAAACTATAAAAAAGATATTAAAGGTTTAAAGTATGAAAACATTTGAAATGTTATTTTTCACAATACAATTCTTTGGTGCGACTGGGAAAAGTTTGGGAACGGCTGAACTAAGGGATAGGCTTATAGATTTATGGTGTATCTCATTATGTGCACACTGAAAAAGTTGTTAGTAGCTTTGGGAGATGATTTCTTTCCAGGCAGTATGCTAATAACCAACAACCCATTTAATGTACATATGGGCATGACAGTATTGTTTAAAGAGAGACAGAAAAATACAAACCTACTCTTAATCCTAATGCAGAAGCTAATTATATATATATATTTAATTAGTTAAAAATCTAAAACAATTTATCTAAAACATCAGTGTAGTTTACAAAATGGCAGAGGTGACAGGATACTGTGTGATTAAAATTAAATCTGGGTACTGCTCTCACTTTTGAAACTTCAATACAGTTAGAGTCTGTCTTTTTCAATTTACTTGTGGTGCCTTCAGGCATTTTTAAGAAACCATAATCACATCTGCCTTCTAATTCAAAGACCTCTAACCTCAAGAACCAACATGATGAAACACCCCCTAAGGTCCTTACATGAGAGTAAAGCCCAAAGCTGTTTGTTCTGTATAATGGGTTGGCAAGACCAGCATGCCCAGATGACAAACAAAAGGGGACTGAAAGGCTACACAGTAAGAGTACATTATTTAAATTGTAAAAAAGCCAACAGAAACACCACTTTGTAAATGTCTATTATACCTACATCTAGTCTATACATTTTAAGTCCCTTAAGCTTCCATGCATGTTGAGAAAATACTTTGAGCAAAGTAACTTTAAATCCAAGATGCTCGTTCTTGTGATTTTATCCCATTTACAAAAGAAAACATTTAAAAAAACAAACTCCTACAGCTAACCTCAGACACTAGCGTTGAGTTGAAGAGTATTTTGTCCTAAAACAACTAAGAAACCAATCTATTATATTATGATATTCCCAAGTTGGGTATTGAGTGTGAAAGAAATGTGAAATCTAAACCTCAGTGTCTCCTCATTTCCCTTCCATCCCCAGGGAGAGATTGTGATTATGGCTGGCTGATGGTCCGGCACATTACTGGGCTCCAGCATTGGCACTGGAGCCATCTGTATGAGGATTATTAAAGAGAGTTAAATTAATTGAACACACACAAAAAAAGCAATTCTATTCTGTGACAGCATCGTGCAGTAATATAGTCTGTTATCTGTTTCACTGATAGTAAGCAGGATTTTACCAGGGTCATATCATAATGTTGCTTTTCCAAAATCAACTATGGCCACAAGCATCACAAAGCAAGACAAGGCTTGTTTTTTTAAATACAAAATACAACATTTATCCCAATTCTTCAAATGTTACTCAAACTGTGCAATTGATATATCAGTAGAAAGCTTTAGTCAAACATATTTTCCACCCATTAATATAATGAGCCGATGATTATTCATCCCAGTTTCTTTGAAGTGAACCGGATACAAGTTACTGATATGGCTTTGGTTTTTACAGTACATCCCAGCCTCGTATCATCATAAAGGTTCAAAATGACATGTTTGTCCAAATATACTAATATAACTAAGCTACAGATGATTCATCTCAGTTCTGTGGAGATGAATCATCTGAGTAATTTGACAATGGGATTGTCCAGTCCTGCTTGAACTGAATCACCTCAGTTCTTCTTTGGTCCAATGTTCACTGTCAGACTGCAGGGCCACATCATCACAGCCAATACTTGCCTTTTCATTGTCAAAACTGCCTTAAAAGTAAGCTGAAGTTCAGTATGCTTCGTATATAACTATATTACCACTGAGTTTGATGACTTTGCCACAATTCTATCTGCTTAAATAACTTTGAGCCTGCAGGTATTGTTGAGAACATAATGAGGCTTTGACATATGTTTTCAGATCAAGCAGTCTGCTGAAATCATGACTAACCTACACGTAACAAGGAACACCTGTCTACTAAACCAAATAACAGCGGGTCAGAATGATGATGTGAAAATCCACACAGATCATGTTGGGAACATGTATGGTCTTATCTCAAGATCAGTACCACATGAACTTTCTGAAACCCATCTGCCAGATTTCACAGTTGCCATGGAAACTAAATGCAGAACCCAAACATGGGACTGACACATTCAGAAATGGTGTGAACCTCTATGAAACACCATCCGCCTAAAATGTAAGTTATATTCAGTGAGTCAATCGACCAACCAAATACTGCCATGGGTACGATGTCATGTCTACAGCTTAATCCTGTCCCGAGAGAAAATCATTAGCAAACCGTTTCCTGTAAAAGTAGGTAAGACATCACCAGTCAGTCATAACCAAAGCAATGACTTTCAACTTCCTGGTAAACACAGAGCCATTGCATCATTTGGATGGCTAACACTCAAATTTTTACTTTGATGATGTGGGTGTCAAGCACAGATGGTCAGAGAAAGATATACAGTAGGATAGGCACAAAATCAGTCAAACACACAGACACTAAACGCCCTGCAACCCCTGTCCTCCTGAAGACACCACGAGTCACTCCTGCCACTGTAACCACTATCCATCTGTTGTCCTCCAGCAGGAATGTGCTTGGGCGCACATAAAACAAATTAAGTGTCTGTCCGCAGTGGAGATGTAATCAGCTTTCCGGTATGCTTGAAAAAACGGCCTGACAAAGCCGCAGTAGTCATTGGTCGTCTCCCCATCACTGCCATTCCTTCATTCCATCTCACTCAGACTATAATAGGAGATTTGAGACGCAGAGACGTTGAGCAAAGTATAAGCAACACCAGTAGCTTTGCACAATAGTTTCCATAACAGTCCCAAAAAGGCTGTGGCGGGTCTTAGATGGTTGATTACCAATCAATGCCACCCAAACAAGCTTTACCTCAAAATTAAACTTTCAAAAGCTTGACATTCTTTTTTATTTAAAATTGATGTGAATTTAACTTCATAAACCAAAGGCTCAAAATAGTCTGTCAAGTCTCTGTACTGCCTGTCTTGTTTAATGTCATGGGCGTACATGAAAAAAGATGTTTGTGGAACAGAGGCCTGTTTTGTCTGGTGAAACAACTTTGGGACCAGGGAGCTAGCTAGCCACCTAACAAATGAAAAACAGGTTTGTACCCAGACAGCAAAACAAAAGAATATGGATTACTTTGTCCTCTGCAAAGAATGAGTATGGGAAAGAAAAATAAAAAAGTAGACACAGTAAACTGCTGAAAAAAAAACATAAATTAGTTAAAGAGAGAATGGAGAGACACAACAGCATCCTTGCCAGGGCAGTGAGGGCTAACCCATGTAACATGAGGGAATTATGGTGGCTTTAACAGCTGTCTGCAATGCTTCTTTCCTCCTTGGCTCCCTCTCTCTGACAAAAGAAGCAAGGCAGTGCAACATCAAAGCCCAGATTTGCAAGTCTAAGAAGCGGTTTGAGAGCTGGAAGAAGGTACAGAGAGAAGGCATTGTGTGGGTCCGTGGTTGACAGAGGAGACGTTAAGAGGTTTATGCTTGACTAACATTGTTCCATAGTTCTCCCTCTGGTTTCTACCAAGGCATCTTAGACATCCAAGGCCTCAAGGGTTCCAGGAGATGCAGACGCGGCAAGTGTTTGCACCAAATGAAAGGAGCTGACAAAAGGAGTACTGTCTGAGAGGAGAGGGTTGTTAACCACATGGCGGGGGAATGAAGGAGTCAGTGGTCGAGGACCCTTGGAAGGACAGGGACCTTGTCTCAGTCTAAGAACACAAAAAACAAAGGCGTGCCCCGGGCTTCTGTAGGAATACATCAGAGGGAAGCTATTGTACTGCAGGCTTCATACTTTCTGTTTGTGTTTATGTGCAGGCGGTACATCAACAAATAAAAAGACAGTAAGCAAGACATTTTCATCATGTATTCTCAGTTAATATGGCAGATGGCATACATTATGATGCATTATCTCCACTGTTTGGAATGGAGGACAGTTGATCGATGTGTGCCAGACTGATGTGGTCCATTATTTGTAGTATGAATGGAATGTAGAAATATGTCGGTGCCCTAACATGACATGTGCTTACAGTAAACTGCACACACAGAGTACACATACAGCACTGACAGAGGCTTACATTATTTCACTCAATGTATTGTAGAACATCTCAGCTTACAATGTGCAAACAGCATGAAAACATCAGTCCACTGGAGGGCTAACACATACTGCACATAAACACATTTGTTCAAACAAACACAAAAAATAAACACACATTCTGTACATAAAAGTGAACAAAAGGTGGTATGTTCTTAATCACAGGCTGACAAGGTAAAAGGAGACCTCAGGCGCCCATATCCTGACCACAACTAGAGTGCCTCTGAACTATCAGCAAGTGTAATATGACTATAGTCTAACTCAGACAACACAAATGCAATTGATGTCTCCACTGGTTTGACAATGCAATGCATAGTGCAATGTAACACTTCACTACAGAGAGGACTGGTTCTCTACAGTGAAACCACAAGCTCTCCCGCTATAGAACAAATGCAGCATGGTTAACCCTGTACAGCTACCCCTAACCACAGAGTGGTAGATTGTGTAATGACATTGAGGCGCAAAGAAATTTTATCAGCACAACATGGTCAACCACCCAAAAAAGTTTCTCCTGCTTCCAACTCTGGTAATTTCTGTGCATTAGTGTATTTCCCTGGCTCTGTCGGCCTCTGGACGGCAGCAATCACATATACATATGTTGGACATCATTCTTAAAACCTTGATACTTCAAATGTTTTCAATTTATGTGTGATGCTGAGAATTTTTTTTTTTTTAGTTTCTTCTGAAATGCCTTCATGGTGGTATACATTACGCGTCGAGACAATATAATTTGGCCCTGGGTGTTATGTGACCTATAGGTCATACTGTGGCCACCACTCCAGAATCACCCTGCAGACCAGCACTGCTCCTGTGGGACTGGTCACGCAACACTCAGTGCTGTCCGTGGTGCTGAACCTAGGGCAGCACAAACAGGGCCATGACGCTCACTGATTCTTCACCTGCACTTTATGCAGCCATTCGAGTCGGGATGCAAACACACAGCAAGCTGGTAGAGCCACGCAGACACTGTATTGTCCAGTATTATCCTTAACTTTCTCCCCACTGAATAATTTTAGGATTGGAAACTAACTCCAGCTAGATTGGTTGTCTTTTGATAGTTTTAGTACCATTACAGAGAGGTCACAACATCTAATTAACTGCTTGCATGATAAACAATTGGGCTCTCAAAGACTGGTTGGAATTAGAGGTTGGCTCTGATCTGTTATAAAGGAAATGCACTTGTTTTGATTTTTTTTAAAGTGGTAATATGTTGTATCTGAAACTGTAAGTTTGAGACTGCTGGACTACCAAACTGATTTCACTGCAGAACAGACATCAGCATCTTACAGCAAACTGCAACTATTTATTTCTCTTTATTCACAGCAAAAGTAACAAAAAACGACGGACCAAAATATATTACTTTTGACTTTCTTAAATGTTCGTACTCCATTTTGTTCACGAGTACTTTTACTTGTTCAACCAAAAAAAACTTGTGGGGTCTGTGGACATTAGATATTTTACTTGCACATTGAAAAGAAAAAAGGGTACTAAACTGTGAGGTTATATCTAACAATCATGGCGCTCATCTCAGTTTTACTTAAACCTCACAAAAAGTAATAACAGCTTTTCAAAACAACGCTCTGCGGCCACAGTGAGAGACCTCATTCTGCAACTGACATCACAGTACAACACAACATGGGTTGGTGAACTTGTTAAGACTGGGATGTCAATTGAATAAATCTGCTGTCACAATGTGGCCTAAGGTCATTAAAACATACCAACACTTTTGTCATGTGGAGACCAACCAGAAACAGTTCTGCTGCCCAAACAGGGTTGCAACCCATGGTTTCAGACTCTTTGTTGTAGTTTCAAGGCCAAGGATTAAATGGAAAGGATGAAACATATTTTTTAAACTGCTAACACATTGGCATGTTTAAAAAGATTTACATAGAAAAACAAATATGAGATTCTAGCTGCTCAGCTCTCATCAACATGATAATTAAATTAATCTCCTCATGTCAGAGGGAGAGCTTCCTCTGGGACAAACTACACAGGGAGTGGAATTACTCAAACACACACACACACACACACACACACACACACACACACACACACACACACACACACACACACACACACAC
>JAOWBC010001592.1:3076129-3091476 GCA_028566105.1 Hypoplectrus providencianus
TTGAATATAGGAAGTGCATTAGATTATGGAGGAAGGCAACCTGAAGTTTTTCTGAGGCTGTGTGGTCACATAGCTTGCGATCAGAACGCATTTAGGAAGAAGGACCATTAATGTGTTCGTTTTTTTTTTTACTTTTACTTTTTTTTGTTTGTGGAGTTTTTGTACTACAGTAAGCAGTTAAATGCTAGCAGCACGAAATTACCAAAACATAGTGGTGTTTAATGTCACGCAATGTATCTTTGACATCCCCCGTTACTTTGTGGGGCCGGTGCTTTGAAGCCTTGAATTCAGCACTTTGTCCGTGGCCATGTTCATTAAGGTGGCTGGCGTATTGTTTTTTTGCAACTGGTACAAGTGCAAAAAAAAAAAAAATTCTAAATGAAAAGTTGACTCCTTGGAGGGTCAAAAAAACAAGACCCTTTTAAGTGATGATAATGTTCCCGTTAACTTGGATGAAGAGAAAACACTTAAAGCGGAAAAATCCAAAGTGCACTGTGATAGTGACCTGTCTGTCATAATAGCCCCACTCTAAAGCATACCGTGTTTTATCCTTAATTCATTGTAAAAGAGATATTAATTGACAAAATCAATATCATGCTGTGATGAACACTCATGATTGAGAGCATGAATTCATTAATCATAATTAAGAAAATTGGCTGAGGTAATACATCAAGTGAGAAGTATTTCTATTGTCTTACATACAAACATGCTTGATTTATTTTAACTTGCAGTATTTCCCCCTGCTGGCCATTAAAAAAAGCAGGTTTAAGATATTGCCCCCACTGCCTAGTGGTTACCAGTTGCTGCTGTCTATTTGGTCTTTTGAACCAGTTTTAAACTCACTGCTCTGAAATAGGGATTATATAGAATAGTGTAATATGTTTGTTTTTTTGGAAAGAAATTCACTTGGTGGAACCAGCATATTCCCAGCAACATGACATCCAATAGGCCATTTAAGTGACACACCCACACTGCTGCACAGTCCTCATTCAAGTCTGATTTGGTGTGAACACAGCCATAAACAGAGTTGGAGTTGTCAACTAAATGAAAATGGCAACTTCACTTGTGTGTGCATCATTTCTCCTAACATTTACTCAATGCTTGGAACAAAGTGGGCCACTAAGTAGGCATTCCTACTCAGAGCAGTCATCAATATATTGTGGTTAGTGAGAGAAAACAATATGGTGGAGACCTACAGCAATGGGTCAATGAGAAACCCTCACAGAAAACTCCAGTCATGCGAGTCGTACAGGGATGCTGTCCACTCATACGTCACCTTGCATGCAAGAGCAAAGAGCTCACTGGTCTGCTATTGAAAACACTGGTTTAACAGTGAGAGGGGAGTGTGTCAAGCCTCCTGCATACAGGAATTCAAGTACACAATTTCAAAACAGCACATAGTTTGCATGTGAGTTGGACAGTGCGTGCGTGGGTGCAAGTGTATGTGTAAGTTTCATTTGAGCTCCTTCCAAAGGCTCTCAGGCCCTGATGGGATCTCTCCTGCACACCCCTCCCTGACTCTTGACGCACATGACTGTGGTTCAGACAGCTTCTCAATAACTACTCAACTATCCTAACAAAGAGGGATCCCAGCCTGCTGTATACTTTTAAATGGCAGGGGGTTGATGGTTGATGGTTAAAAGAGGCTGGCAGTAAAAGCTCAGGGTTTGACTGCCAAGCACGTTCAGGGTCCTTGGGTTGTTGATGCTATTGAAAACGGATGGGAAAGTTTACACCATTAAAAAGAACACTTGATGATAGATGTAAGACGGAGAGGTAAAGTGAGCAAAATATAGACGGGACAGCTGCGACAGTGGGTTCAAATCCATTTCCAGTTTTATAGTGGAACACTATCTGTGTTCCCTTTTGAATCTGACACTGCGATTTACAAACTTCCTGCTGCCATCTTAAGATGCCATTGCTAAGCCCACTCTTTGATGGTATCGTCTTTCCGCTCTGATTCATGAGGCAACATGATACACACATCAGAAAAGCTTCCTGCAGTAATCATAATCGCTCTCCGTCTATCCAGGGACTTTAAGTGGACAAATATTAAGACAATGATATTTAAACAGTCAACACGTCTTCCTTGTTAAAGAGCACAAGATGACAGCTTCCTCTTGAGACGCAGTCCTACCAGGAATCAAAGGATCTATTTCAATAATCCACCCAGATACGATTACTTTAGTTTTCACAGAGTCTAGCCCTTATCTGCATGGCAGAGTAGCACATATATAAATGGCAAGGTACAGTAAAATGTCTGGAAAACACATTGTAAATAATGACTCCCACTCAAAGAAAATACTCATGAAACAAGACACATTGGTGGAGATGGTGAAACCTGTAAGAGAGACATCATAAAACAATAATCAGATCTACAATCACCTATATACTCTGCTACGGATGACCCTCGCCCACACATCTGTTACAAACAGGAACTTGATCTCTCTATCACTTTCTGTCCGGTTGCAAAGAAACATGGGAGAAATGGAGGGAAAAAAATAACAGGAGAAAAATTCCTGTTGTCTCAATTGCACATGTAACAGCCTGTGAACGTTCTGTGAGAAAGCAGAGTGTGTAAATACTACTGGGCTTTTGTGTGGCTTTCCACCAAAGCCACTTCCCTGGGGTTAGGGGCTGGGGGGGAGAGCAAAGATTGAAAGTGGGGCTACGGACCGAGAATTGAAAATGGAGGCATGGGGGCTGAGGTTATAGTGGTGGCGGGCTGAGGTTGGGGCCAGATGGGGCTATCAAGCAACAATAAGCAAATGAAAAAGAAGAAAGAAAAAATATATACTTTCTCTTTCATCTTCATCATTAATCCTCGCCCTTTCACACACCAATGGTGACAAAGCTCCCAAGCAAGGTGATGCCTGACTCTTCAACTAGGTGTTCAGCGCTTAGCCAAGGTACTTTTTAGACCGATCCTCATCCAGATTGTTAGGATTTGACATGAGGTTAACATGGCAGGAAAGGGAAGAAAGAATTTTATAATTGATGAAACATATACTCATGTTATGACAAGTAGGGCCTGACTGAAATTTTAAAGGGAAAAATTCAGTAACTACCGATATGACAGCTAATACAATAAACTTTAATTTTACACTTGCAAGGCTATGCAAAGGCACAGTACAAATTGTCAGCATCATTTCTTACTGACCTCAAGCATTGTTTTCTATATATTTTTTGAAATTTCCTTTCTCCTCTATTTTTTTTTTTACAGTTTTGTTTACGTATGCTGAAACCAATAGATATTGGTCCTCGACCTTGTTGATGTTATCATGGTTACAAGAGCAGCCCCTGTTACCATGACTACAACTGTATATCATATCATAATGTATCATGGCTATGTAAGAATAAATTACAACCACATACCAAGCACTGTCTTTTATTTCTATTTATTGCTATGCATCTGGAAGTGCTCCAGCTGTTCTGGTTGTGGTGGTCTGGTATGACCATGTCTGGGTTGTGAGGTTTCAATTGTGTGGTAGTTGAGGAATCTTCTCCACGGTTCAATGCTGGCCCTACAGGCCACATCACAACAGGCCTGCCTGCCAGCCTTGACACCAGGAAACATGAAAATCACTGAAACAATTACACACGTTAGGATACATCCTTCTGTTGCGGAAGGACAAAGCCTGTTAACATTTCCAACTGCTTCTGATTACGTTTTCAATTAGGATCAAGTTTTCCTATGCGTGGACAATGTGTGCACGAGTGTGTCTGGAATGTAAGCCTTTATAAGATCAAAGATATATTTAGGCTTAACTGGGCGGTCCTTTACATCCACCCCTATAGTGCACCCCACCAGCAGACGGATTGTGCTTAATCGCACCCATACAAGGTTTTCTCACCACGTACAAGATTTAGTTTCAGTGAAAAAAACAAAACAAAAGAGAAAAACTATTCCTTGATCTAAGTGTTCACAACTTTCTCTGAGGTGGGGCAAATATTTAAGAAGAGCATTTCTACAAAGTCCGCTGTTTGTACTTGACCTCTCTTTGCCCTATACTCCAGAACTACAAAACCCACATGCAGCACGTTTGCCTTATAATTATGGTGTGTTTTTTCCCTTGCGTTCAGCAAAGTGGTAAAGGCTGGAGGTAGTTAAAAGGTTCTGTACAAGTTACAAGCCTGCTGCTGTTTAGACCAATCAAGACAATACAGCAGGCTTAATCATTTTATGACTCAATCCCATACCAGTGAACATGTAAAAACTACCTTCACTGTGTAGTGTAGAGCACAGCATCCCTCTATTTTGGAGCTCAAGATACTGGGCAAAGATGGCATTCAAAAAGCCAAACATATCACCCAATCAATATCACAAATGCCTTGGCAACAAGGATTCGACCAACTAATATCCTAACTAATCATATTTGGCATGTTGCGTAAGCCCACCATGGATACCAACATGTCCAAAACACTCCAGTAAAGCTGCAATATGACCATGCATTACAACACCACCAACGCTCAAAAGTCTTATTTATGGCTAACTTAACCAGCAGAAATAGGGAACATTCACTAGCTTGCCCTACATAATGCAGTGATGAAGCCAAGAGGCAATTATGACTGATTATCCAACACGGTCGGTAAGAACATTTGATGAGTCAGTGATGCCACTGAGTAAAAACAAAGGTATTAAACTGCGAGCCAGAACAATCATTTTATAGTAGATTTCCTATACAGCTTGTTTAATTTTATTTTCCGCAGGTAAAAGACCACAGCTGTTCATACAGAAATAACACATAAGTTATTATTTCTATCACCTGGCAGGGAGAGTCTGTATGCATGTAAAACCATGAGAGTACTTCACATCTCCAGGGGCCAGTATATGAGTCAGCAGAGCCACAGCTGAGCTGAGCCGAGCCATGATAGGGCATACAAAGCCAGAGAAGCCAGAGAGGCCAGAGTGCGTGTGTGTGTGCAGTAGACAAATGGGTGGAGGACTAGGGCCCGATGAAGTCTTGGCAGGTGTCACCACTCAAGTTTTACCGTGTTTTCATGGGCATCACTTCACACACCAATATTCTGGCTACCAGAGGCAGTGCTGAGAGCTGAGAACTGAGAGATGACGAGGACCATCGGACTAGAAGCCCAGGAACAGACACACTGTAGCCTCTTAGTCAGAGTTTACAGCAAAGTGAAAGGCAGTTCCATCCTGCCGATTTTATTACCACTGGCTTACATCCGAAACCATTCTCATGAAATCTCATGAAATGTTGTGAGTTTGTTTAGTTGATACTCCATCTGGGACAAAAGAACGGCTTTCAGCTTATCCTGTAATTGTACATTTTCTATAAATTTCTTCTCTGGATTTACTGGACCCTGGATCCAAACAGAATAGTTAGAGCTCAAACAACAGAGCAAATCCCTTGCTAATTTAATGCCAGAATGAAACTAACTATGTAAATGTGTGAGTGAAGAAGTTATCTTCAAATAATAAGTGTCATGTCACTGATCACTGTGGTCACTCCAAAGGCACGTGAAAAGTTGCTTGGAGATTTCTTTTGTACTCAGAGCTGACACATATGGGATTTTTGAAGCCAATACAGAAATCTAATTTAGAAGGAAAAAAACAATGATTACCAATCTGGCAGCTGATATAACAAATTTTTGTGTTGGAATGAAAATAGCCATTTTTTATGTGGATTTTGCACCAATATGACCATAAAAATGTGCTCACAAGGTTTGCTTTCATAGACAAATAATATTTAAATGAAGGTTTTCAATGATTATATAATGTAATACATCGACTTTTTAACCATCTTTAGGTTGTAGTGGGTCCAGGTCCAGTGCTCTGCTGGAAAAAAAGTGATGAAGAGGATGACACGATGAAAACTCATCATGTACCTAATGCAGCACCATGTCCAGTAAAAACAACATGTTGCATATCGATGCATATAGGACAACAAAAAGTATACACTGATACAGTTAAATCTATGATGATGTCAATATCCCCTGATAATATATCATATATCATTATCATCATTGCCATGTAACAAGAAATTCATCCATCATGACCCCCTTATGTGACATTTATTTTTTATAAGTCTTTATAAATAAATCAGCATTAACAATGTGTCAATGTGTCTTTTGTTCACTGATCTGCTTAACTGCATTGTTCGGAGAAGTAATTTAAATATAAAATGTATATACAAATTAAATCTGTTACCTGTTTCCAGCTTTGTAGGGCAGTGTCCACAGTGTGGATGGCATATTGGCTGATACTGAGGAACACCGGATCCACAAACACATTCACATCTAATGTGGTGCCTTGGGGGCAGCAGGTGGCTGCAGCCTGGCCCTGAAACACACAAGAAATTAAATTCTTAATAAACTTCATATTTCCTGATCAATACCTTGTATAAAACACATCTAAAGCCAGAGAAAATAGCTGAGTTCTACCTGTAGCAGACAAGGCTGGAGGAGCTGAAGGTGTGTGAGGTTTCGGTACTCCAGCAGCTTGCAATCAAGCTGGGTGGAAAAGCTGAAGTCCTGACAGTGACGTGGTCCATTGCTCCACTGGCGCAGAAAGACCCGCGGCTCCCGAGCACCAGTTACCATGAACTCCTGCTCCTGCGGTAACTTCCTGTCCGGCAGGAAGGGACGAAGTTGTCGAGATGGAACTAGCAGAGTGAGATACAGATTCAAGATTTAGAGACTGAACTTTAATACATTTTTTATGAAATCATAACACTGGGACAAAAATAACATAAAATATAGTTCCAAAAAAAAGTAATGCATGTTTGCATCGTTGTTTTTATCATACAGGACACTTTTACCAAGGAAACAAGTAAACAATTAGTGTCACAAAATGATGTTTAGTCTAAGGTAGTTAAAGTGAACGGCTATTGCTCTGTAGTTGCTGCTACCAACATCCAAAATGGAGGGTGAAGAGAAAAAGGCTACACTTTTTTCTTCAACAACAACAAAAGAAAATTGCCATAATCACAAACATTTTGTACCAAACATGTACTTCCACCGTACCAATTACCTACCTGATCCCTAGTGATTCTGGTTTTGTACCAGATATATTTTATATATTATTTATATATACATTTTTTTCTCATTTGCACTATTTTATCTTATATATTATATTTGTACTTTTTATATAACCACTTTTCCCACTTAATGTAATGAAATATCTGAACAGTAACTTAAGTTTTTTTCTGCTTATCTTAACTTCTTTTTACAATACCTGTCCCCAGCTGTTCCAGATGGTGGCAGAGGTGAATGTCCAGCTGTGCTAGTTGAAGGGTCACACCCAGGGAGGGGACAAACCAGGGGGCAAAGCAAGAGTCAACACGTGTGCAGGCTGCCAATGCAATCGGAGATACCAACTGATCGCAGGGCAGCTGTGACCCACAGTCACTGTCAGAACTGCAGGGAAAAAGGAGATACAGCAGATGGTTAAATACAAACAGAGTAAGTTGTGTTTTCCTCAAGAAATCTAATCTATAGTAAAAATCTATGACATACAACTGTGATTTAACATTTTGTATAAACTCTGTTTTGTAATATCAAAAGCACAGCCACAGCTGTAAAATAATGGCAACGATATAATTCCATTTACTAATTCAAATAGTCTGATCCTTATTTGTAGCTGAACGCTTTTGTCTCTTGCCCAGTGAGTAAAAATTGTGTAACATCCTCGTCAGAAACCCTCAGTGAGATAAACGCTACAATTACTCAGACAAAAAGGGAATTACCGTAATAGAGACAACAATATGGAGAGGGCCTCCTCGCTGTCCGAGGCTGTGAGTTTAGGTACATTATTACTGCCGCAGTTTCCAGGAGAACCTCTCCATGGACATTAATTGCATGTCATGGTTGATGATGTTGAATGGAAGGTAATTGAAGTGAATGACCATTTGCTCTGTAATTTGCTGCTACCATGATCCTCCATAAAAACTCCAGCAGGAAACGCTCAAGACCTGAAAAACGCTGGTGCAGCAGAGTGCTCCTTAAAAAGATAAGCATCATATGTTGACAATTTTCATTACTTCCAGTTGGCAGGGCAGCCAAGTTATTTTTCTGGTGGAAACTAAAGTAAGGCAGATGAAACGAGCGAGTAAGGAAAGGGGAATCAATTTTGATCAAAAAAGACAAATAATTTAAACATAAAGGAAATGTAGTGTTTGGACTATGATTGTAATGAAACACAGATGTATATTTTGCTTTACACTGTATCTGGTAGTGTAGACTTTTTTCTCTGTTTCTTTTCTTACATGTTTTCTTATTCCTCCCTTTCTGCTCCTCTGGAGCTCTCTAAGCCACACAGAATGTGGGCTTGGCAATTCCCTTCTACTAAAAGTTCCCTTAATCCCAGGAGGAAGTAAAAAGGGGGGAGAGAGAAAAAAGAGTAAATTAAGATGAGCGAGGAATGAGAAAAAGGCAGAATGAAATGAAAAATGGGAAATGCATGGAAGATGTAACAGGATGCTGGGTGAGACATGAGACAGATGACGAGAGGAAGCAGTGGTAGCGGGATGTCGGGAGTAAAAGCATGCTCTTTGAGGTGTTATGGTGCTTGGCAGGCCTAGACCATCCTATCCCATCCGAACTCAACCCAGCCCAATCCAGACCAGGCCTAGGAACTTTTGAGCTAACCCAAAGGGGGCTTCACTCCTCTCGCTTCCCGTGAGCTTCCCCCCGATTAGATACACTCAAGGTAAGCAGGAAGGAATCCGGATGGGCCCTGACAGGCACTTGGTGTGCTGGGAAATCTCATTAGGCTGATCTGAACGCCTTCCAAGCCCGCTCCCTGCTCCTGCACACCAGATGTGGGGCGAGGGACACATTGCTAGCTCTTTGTGCTCAGCGGCCTGGGTGCGCTCCCTCTCTCTCTGCTTTCCCTCACACTGGACGGCACATGTACTGTAGATCCACACACATTTCTGTGTGCAGGCATACACACGCCCTCTCATATACAAGCTTTGGTGTACAGGCATGCAACACATACAGATACCAACAATACAAAATAAAAATGAGATATCCTGACCTCTGCTCATCTCCTCCCTCTCCGTTATTGTTGAGAACTATCCTCCACAGGTCTGAGGCTACAAGCTCCTTCTGCTGGTCAGTGAGGCTGAGGCTGGGCAGCTGCAGCTGGCACGCACTGCTCTCTGACAGGCTGAACTCCCGGTATGGAACAAAGGCCTGCTGAAGCTCGTCCCAGTACTCTAGGCTGCAAGGTACCTGGAAGAAAAAACACAATGAGCAACTTATATATGTAACTCCATTTTTTTTTTTTTTTGACTTTTATACATCTTCTCTATTCTTTCAATAGGCAGTAGCATTACATAGTAATTTAATGTATTGTCTGTCAACTCAGATGCAAGCTTCCTTTAAGGATGCATAACCTGCAAATTTATAGGTTCTGACTTGTATTTTGAGATTCAGCTAGATCATGTTTATATGCTTTAATGGCTCAAAAACAATATTTATGTAATTCCGTCTGTTTGAATAGAACTGTATTTCATCTCTGCCTTAATTGTAGCTCACCTCAGTTTAAAGCTTTTTTTTTTTTTTTTTTTTTTTTACCGTGTATGAACGCGCATTGTGTTCTGCTTCAGTAGAAAAGAAGCTACAGCGGAGCGGAGTAAGGATTAGCATAAGCAGAAGTTTATCAAGTGCGCCTGCTCTCGACCCGGTGAGTGTGTCACTCAAATCGGTCCCCCTGGAAACGCATCATAAACATTCCACTTGACATTCCGTGAAATACGCGAGTCACAATGTGTCCAACATCTTGGTTGATTATAAAAACTATTATTTTATAGTATTTCTCAAAACTATCATAGTTGTTTGTAAGAAATATTTGTATTTCTTAAACAAATGCTTGGGCCTGAAAACAGGTTTTGATCCTTGGTTTCGTTCTATAATACTGTACTGTATAATAATTGATTACTTCGCGGATTTCGCCTATCGTGTGCTCTTTTTGGGACGTAATCCCCGCGATAAATGAGGGTTCACTGTACATCAAATTTAGGGACTTCATCAAATTAAAATACAAGTCTAAAAGGAACACACTGAACAAAGAGTAATAATTATCACATATAGAGAGAGCAACGAGTACTGTATATGTAAACAAATGGCCAATATAATAAAGGAAAAATCAATTTGCATTCAATGCATCCCTTTGAGTTGCACAATGGGGTTAAACTGAGCATTGCAAGCACTGAAACACATTTCATTTCATGTGTTCAATATATGTATTCATTTTGCAATGCCTGATGATGTTTTCTACCAATGGATCAGATCTTTCTTTCTTTCTGTCTTCACTCCATCATATGACAGCATTTCACTGAGTGTTTTTAAATCCCCTACTAAGCCTCCTCAGATGGACACCAGAGGTGTCTCACTATTGTATCCTCAGTTGTTCATCACTTCAACCTGAGGCTCCTGTCCAACTATTCCACTATTGTAACCTCCTCTGTGTAACCACAATTACTCATCCGCAGTAGGATTTCTGTAGTGCTTTGTTATTGAACAACAGGTACTACTTCAGTCCTGCTGATCCCCCTGTTACACATAAAGTATTAAGCAACTGCAGTGTCTGCTAATCATCAAGCTTTGATAGTTTACTGACCCTTTCAAGACACGGGGAATCCCTGTCTTAAAGGATGAATGAGCAAGTGATTTTTTATGCTGTCTCTATTAAAACCGTGAATTCTAGTCACTTCAGAAAAAACAAAAAACAAAACTTTGATTTCTCATCTAGTTGGAAAAAACGACAACACTTTGACCGCAGACCACCAACGCAGCAAGATGACAACTCATCTCCATAACAACATTGCATGACCACAGCATAACTAAACACCAGACAATTGCTACACTGCTACAAGAAAGCCATTAGCATGGAAGTCCTGGAGCTGTTTCTCACACTGAATGGCAATGAGTGTTCACACATTATGTGATGACTGCTAGGGCTCCATTCAATCCTCTCATATTGTGCCAAAATTAGCATAAATGTGTCTGGTGCTCCTGTGTGAACTAAACTAGGTTCTCAGGTTTCCTCGACCACCTGCACAACTCAGCCACTGATGGATCAGAGGTGGCAGGGAGCTTTTAGCAGCACACCTGAAGGATGCCAGGCAGTAGGACATGAGTGTGTGTGTGTGTGTGTGTATGTGTGTGTGTGTGTGTGTGTGTGTGTGTGTGTGTGGGGGGGGTGTTAATGAGTCCATTTGTCCATGCACATGTGTCTGTGACAATCCAATTGTTTACCGGAGGTACAGAGCTCCCTGGGCACTTACCAAACTCTACAACTGTCAACAAGTTGCTGTGTATCCAAAACTTTGTGTTCACAAAATGTGTGTGTATGTGTCCGCGAATTAATTTGTGTGTGACTGTACTGTTAGGGAGGAATGCATGAGGTAACCGTAGCTTACATCATGTATGAAATGCCACACAGGTTTTCCTGGAATCAACTTCTCATAATTGTACCTGACAGAGTGGTGCACCCGCAACCCCAAAACTGAGCCACCCGAGCGGAAACTCACTGAATCTCTGCAGAGAATTCCCAGAACTGCGTTGCTAAAACACAGAGGGTGTTTTTTTTTCACCTGTGATATTCTATACACATGACGGCATAGAGAAATGAATATGTGAGGTACATATATGGTACAGTGGAATACATTTGCATGGTTGAATGTGCGTCACGTTCCCTTTGACTTGTAGCCCTGGCCTTGGAGGAGAGTGGAGATGAAATCGATAACCATCTCAAAAAATGTTACAGGGATGATGGAAAAAGGAAAAAAAAACTGAAATACAATTTTAGCTATGTTGAGTTGGACGTCTGGCAATGGGTTTTGGAAGGAGAAGGCACCTGTGTATATATGTCCAATGGATTGCGTATATGTGCCCAAGAGGAAGACTATGCATAATTGTATGTATGAAAGACAATATGCGTGTATACACATGTGTATACACAGGTGTGCGTATGTATGTGAGTGCATGATACTGTCTGGGCAGTGTCAGTTTCCGCTGCCTGATTGTGTGTGTACCTTATCTGATAAACAACGTACAGTAACTCGGATAGCTGACATTCCCTTGGCTGGAAGGGTCCATTCTGTGTTTTCCTCAACACAAAGTAGGCCTGGCAGCTAAACCTCAGGGCAAAACATCAGCCCAAGGGTTATCTTAAATGTTATCTTAATTTTTGAGTCAAGGTTCCATTCTGGAGGTGGTTCAAATGCCTGGAAAGCTGAGTTAAGGACTTTTCAAGTAGTTTCAATATTCAAAGCTATTTACAAATATATTTAAATCCAGCACCGTTGGCAGCATTGCGCATATACAGATCTGATTTCCATCCCTGTCACCCACCCCTGTTCCTGCCAAACCACAAAATACTACTCTGCATGGACTGACTTTTCTGGGACTGATTGACCAATCACAGCCTTTGCAAAGGTTAACTAAAGGCAGGCAAAGCAAATACACAACACACAGAATGATTCCAATTTCCATGATCTACCCAGGTGTGATCACTGAGAAAGTTTAAATATGCCTCTGCAACTGAAGACTCCCACAGCTCCCTCTGAGGCTGTGGCTGCTGACATCCACAGGCTTGTCTGCCATTACTTTTATTAACAATATCAACACTGCTATTAGGTCTTCTGTTATTTCACTGATGCCTATATGTCTAAAAATTCCACTTCTAGCTACCTCTTATCAGCCAGCAGACAAATTGAATTGACATCGACTTGAGCAAATGTTTACTCAGGAGATGTAATGAAAATTGTTCTGAAAATGACTCCCGCTATGCTGTCTCAGGTGGGCTAATATAGGTTAACATTAATCAGTGTGGAAAATCAGCAATAAGCCCACGCTGAGATCTTCCCGCTCAACTTTTTTTTGTTTTCCTCTGTAGTGCCAAACTTTTAAAAAAAAAGGGGACTGAAGTTTTGGTGGATGAGGTGTAAAAACTCCAGATCAAATTAACCACATGGACAGTCTTTTATTTTTATAGTGCATTAGCTGTGACTAATGCAGGTCTGCTTGAGCGCTGTCCCACTAAAATAATAATTATCTTGGCTAAAATACACTCTTGCTCTTTCTGGTTCAATGGGTCGCTCTGAAGTGAAATACCCACTGACTCCCAACAGATTCCAACTGAAAAGCACTGCATACTTTTATACTAATTGGAACAAAAAGTGTGCGTCAATATAAAGGGGCGTGCCCAAGATGTGAAGCTGATCACAGACCTGTGTTTCTCATAATAACGACAACGACAGAAACAACAGCTGGAACAGTGGTTGTGGCTGAAGGTTCCTGGTTCATCTCAGGCCACACAACTTTTATGATATCGGTCGCAGGCCGGCAGGGCCACGATGGCAGTGCAGAGCCCTGCTGAGACATGAAAGGCTATCCCACAGTGCCATGCACGAAAGCAACAGCAGGGGAGCAGATGGTGTGATGTTTGTCAGAGTGTTTTGGGCAGCTGCTCAAATTTATACATTTACATATTGACAAAAGCCAGTAAAGGCAGGAACAGAATGAGATACTTTTGTTGTCCATATACTGAGGCTACAGTTGTTGCTTTCTACTTTAACAAACTCTTTCTCCTCCTCCTGCTCCCCTGAGCTGGGGTCAGGCTGAATCATAGCTCCTGTGTTTACTCCCTGTTTCTCAGGCTTCAGAACCCCACAGAGAGGCAGGAGGAGGGGAGGACGAACAAGAGGGATGGAAAAAGACCAGTAAGGACACCTGCTTATGATTCAGAGAACTGGACCACACGGCGGTGAGAAGGTGAGAATGAGTCACCTTCCTCTCTCCTTCTATCCCTTCATCACTTGGGCCCTCTACAGGCGGGAACCTGTGGATGCCCTATCAGGCATCTGTCGTTTTTAAGCTCCCCCTGGTCACTCTGACAGCGTTCCCCTTCTACTGTATGTAAAAACAGTGCAGGCAGCAATTTGACTTTGAGTAATGGAAGAAGGTTTGAATTCCCCCTCCGAGATACTGGAACCAGTTGGGAAACCACAACTATTTAAATGCAGGAAATCTTGATTTTATAAAATGTTAATATGATCTACTCTGGGGACAAGCGAACAGCATGGCTCAGAGCAAGAACCCCTCCAACCCCACCTTCATCTATTCAGCTGGGTGGAGACGGAGAGCAAAGGAAAAGAGGACGGAGAAGTGTGACAAAAGAGGGGAGAAGAGAAAGAAGAGGAGGAGGAATAGAAAAGAAGATGGAGAAAATTAAGCAAAAAGACACTTCCTTTGGTTTTATTTTATTCACCTCAAGTAATCCTTTACACCATCCACCTGCTGGTAAACGGCCCCAAATTGGAAAAACATTAGTGCCTCAATGACAGAGAGGAATGAAAGGCAGCTAAATGTGAAATATCTTTTCTCCCTATTTCTTTTTGTTTCCCTATGCCTCTCACTTTCCATTTCTCAAAATCTATCAGCCTCCATCTCCGTGTGGCCACATGGTAATTTTAGAGGCCTGAGAAATTATGACTGCCTTCTTTCTCTTTCCTGCGCTCCCTCTCTCTCTCTTTTTGCATAGCCTACATGTAAAGTAAATGAAAATTCTTTGGAACTGAAACTGAGCCATCTCTGTTTTTTCATTTTTATGGCTGCATTTCCTTTCTCTGTCACTGGACTTTCTTTCTGGTCCTTGGAGAAATAAAAACATTCATTAATAGCGACTTTTGGAGTTTCGTATAAAGGAAAGAACAATTATTGTCTGCCAGAAGCTGAAATAAATTAAATCTGGGATCAAAAGGATTTTGGCTCATGAACAGGAGGTTCTACTAAAATAACCCCCAAGAACCAAAGCCCTCACCTCACACACTGGCTTAAGGCTGTGTGAGCCTCTGGACAAAAACATGAGGTACGAAAGGGACTTTGTAATACATTGAGCCGATCCAATGTCTTATAATGACTTTACAACCACTCCTTTCAAAAAAATCTATGATGCATGACACAAGTTTTAGCAGTGATAAAAAAAAGCATCACAGTAACCTTCAGCAATGGATTTTAACCAGTTGCGCAAATACATTTTGGAAATTGTGTTCCTCATTAAAATAACCGCTATAGCAGTCCAAGTGTCCTACTATATGTTATATCTGTGTATGTGTCCTTCTACAGACTCACAAGTTTCTCTTGTATAATATATTTCATGAGTGCAAGCTATTTATTTTTCAAAACAGATGGTAATTTAGTTTCCACAATTGTTTAGACAGTTAACTTAGTTTCAGTGGGCCTTTTTGCACTGCTGGTAGAGTAAAGTTATGATTGACACTGAAAAATCAAGCCTGAACCACGGCAGCATTTTTGGGCCTGCACCTGACCTGAAACCAGACATTCCACTGTAAATATATAAGTAAATATAATAT
>JAOWBC010001592.1:3093593-3119437 GCA_028566105.1 Hypoplectrus providencianus
AAGTGAATATTTACAAGAAATGAGGTTTATAAATTTGGACATAAAATATACTGTCCTTGTGCAGTTTATAATTCGAAATATGTCACAAAGGATTAGCAGGATGATCGCTTCCTGTTATATTTATGTATTAGACAGCATTCCAGCTTCTTTGGAATCAGGGTTGTGCAATTACATTTCACTATCGGTTCATGGAGAGAACTTTTCAGTGACTTTTGATGAACTTTTGCTAGACAGCATTAATTTTGAAACCACAAAAACAACTGAAATTAAAATAATATCAAATCAGGAACTGGATTCATCTTAGCTTACAAGAAAAACATAGTTTACATATTGTATAACCAAAAATTCCATTCCTAATTGCGTGGTAAAAGACATGAGACTGACTGTAGCTATAACAGTGTCATGGAATTTCACCTATAAATAGCAGATTTCTGCTCCAGGAAAAAAGGGCGAGATTACAGAGGAACATGGGAAAGAACTTGATTTGGGACCCGGCGTGACTTCGAGGATGATAAGCTGGAAAGTGAGCAGGGGATAGAGAGGCGGAGGATGAGTGATAGGAGGAAAAGTGGGATGTCCTGTCCCCCACTGAGGCCCTGTAGACTCAGTAGCTGCTACAGTCTGCCAAATTATAACCTCATCTGGGGTTCGAGACACCTGGCTGTTCACACCAGACCATGCAAGATGACTTCCACAGCTGTCCGAACATGTATTACATGTTTGGAGGGACAGCAGGGGTCTCTGTCATTCAATAACGTGGAGGGTATGGAAGTTCTCATGACTCATATCAAGGGAATTATAATGGACCCCAGGCCGACTCCAAGACAGTTTATTTCTCTTTCATTGCAGGTGATGTTAAGCAGGGAGCAGTGAGAAAGATGTGGGGATTGTCTTCATAGTTTAGGCCTTTTCGCCTTCTTTATGGTAGCAGGACTATCATAGACCACAAAACCCCATGATAAAAGTGATGAATAAAACATTTGGCTGTTTAACACATTCCCACTCCTTGCTTCCATGAGTTTCCATATTTATGTACAATATGTCAGTGGTGGACTGGCTGTCTAGAGATGGCCTTAAAAGAAAAAAGCCATGAAACGTTTTTTCCATTTAAGGGCACCCAAGGGGGTAATTAATTTCATTTTCGACTGGAAGGGCACCCTAGGGGGGCCTTTATCAAGCTTTATTTACCATGGGACCATCAAAAAGGGCAGCCCCGCTGGTTTTTGGTGCAATATATGGTGTGTTTCTGTTTAGAACAGATTTTCAGAATAATGTAAAAGATACAGGATTATAAAATATAAGAAAAAACATCTGGAGGTCTGTTTGGTATCTACTGGTAGTATAAGGTAAACATTTAAATCAAGAGACAAATATATGCATATCAGTCTCTACCTGCAGGGCGTCTCCCAGGTCCGCAGTGCTGATCTCAGGGTCCTCCGTGGTGTTGAAAGGGACAGGAGTTATCCTGACAAAGGTAAGCACTCGGGGTTCAGGGTACCTCCACAGCATCACCCCCGGGCTGTCCTCTGTCTCACTGTAAAACACCACCTCATGGGGTCCTGGCTGTTTCTGGGAAGCTGCAAGAAAACAAGAATTAATAATAGAGGGTTCCCACATGGTTTCATGGAGAAAATTTCACAACTTTTCCATAACTTTTCAAGGACAAATGATTGAGTTTCCATTTGGATGGATGCAAGTTGAAAAAACAATGCCAGAGAACAAAGAAAACAATAGAAAACAAAGCCACAAGTATGTCGGAATAAACTCAGAGAGTTTTTCTCAACGTTGCTTCATTGCATGAATGTATTTGTAATGAAATTATACATTACAAATGAGGCATAATACAGGGGAAATTAACAAAGAAACGAACATGATAACACCATTGGCCATTTAAGGTTATCAGCTACAGAATATTTATTTATTTTTATTTTTTAATGAATTACATTTCTGTAACACACAATGTTCAGTGACTTTTCATGATTTAACCAATTCAGTGACTTTTCAAAAACTTTGTAGGATTTCTGTGATTACATTACTTTTCCAGGCTTTTGAAATGAGATCTTAAAATTCCAGGTTTCCCATGAACAAAGAAACCCTGACAATGATATTTGAATTACTTAACTTTAATCTATCAATGATCAAAAGGCAAGGCTTATGCTGTGGTTTACAGGAAGACATAAAAAAAAGAGGGAAAACATATGGTGAGGGGCAAGTAGAATACGCAAATGACATGAGGAAAAAATGGTTGAAAGGAAACAAAGAGAAGAGAAGGAAAAGATAAAATATGATAGCTGACTGACAGATAAAAGATGATGTGAGTGGAAACATTTGAGAAAAAACTGGAGGGATTCCATGTATTCTATATATTTTAAGATACAGCCGATTACAAGTTTATTGTGCAGGACACTTCTGATATCATAAAAATCCACTACTACACAGGGTTTGAGAACAAAAAACCTGTTTGAGGGCTCTTTGAACATTTACAGATGCTTGAGGAAGAAAGAAACACAGAAAGGTTGAAAAATGTGATGATTATCCTGATGTGTTTTAATGTGGGATGCATGACAATGTGTTGTTCTTTTCACATGATAGAATTCACCTAAAGTGGCAGAAACAACATAGCTTTGACTTGCATTCATCTTTGGTGCTGTGATGTTATTTCTACTATGGAATCCCAACCCTCCAAAACAATATCTTCGAAAAGTGCGCTGTAGATGTTTCCACGCTTTCAGAATGTTTACATGCGTAAGAAGCCGTATATAAACAAAGTGACTGAGTAAACATTTTTGCTATTGAGTAAACATCCATTGATTGAACCATGCCAAGCACCTGCAAAAGCTGGATAACGCTGGATCTCAACTTCTGAGTGGTGTTTGACTTAAGTCGTGGCTGCTGTTTGGGATTCAAGTCCTTTGGAAAAATGTTTATTTGAAAAAAACAGTGAAGCAGAGAACTGCTGCTTTGTTTGGCCCCTGGGGGTACAAACACTGAGAGTCTCTTTCCAGAAAACACATTTCAAGGGGCAGCGAAATCTGTCTGTGGCTAATTTTTCCCTTTATGTGATGCAGTGTGCTGCCCATTTGGAGGTGGACAGTATATTGTTCTGTTGCAGAAAGGGTGGATGAAAGAAAAAAATGGACACTTTCATGAGGTTTTGCTTTCATACAAGTTAGCATGAACTTGGGAACGTGAGTAAAGGGGACATAGACTCCCTCTCCCCTCCCTGCATTTATCTTTCATCTCCTACTCTGTCCATCTATCTCATCCATCCCTGTGTCAGGCCCCTGAGGGCCACTCGCTGGTCTCTGTACTCCGGGGCCCGGTTTTCTCTGGCTGTTGACAACATGTTGCTGACAGATTGTGCTCTCTGTTCTAGTTCACTACTGTACGTTCTGCTGCTTTAGCCAGCATATTAAATGCATCAAAGACCAGTGGAACAGTGCAACAAACAAAGACTCAACCACAGCTGACAGAGTGGACGGCTGGTCTTCAGCCAGAGAGAAGTTTGATCCTCTGTGTTTAATGTTCCTGTGTGTGTCTGTGTGCGTGCACGTAGAGGACAGTACACACAAAGCACAAAGAGGGGGATAAACAGGCAGACATGTCCGACGAAACTTCTTCCACAGAGGGCTTTGATCCGACTTTGATTTAAGGCAATGTGTATCTTAAGTGACATCTCACTTTAGCACAAAGGTTCTTTTTTTATTTCGTACCAGCTTAGTTATATAAGATTATGCATGATTAATCACTGCATGCAGTATTTGTACTTTCCACAAGGCACATACTGCATGTGCCCAAGACTAATATCCTTGGGGAAATAAAGTTGATCTTGTCTTATCTTATCCCCCATTAACAAATATGGGCATATAAATACAGAACCTGCATGCTGGAACTGTTCTGGCCCAAGTGGTAGCCAGTTTGCAGCTTTAGGAGGATGCTTCATTGACATCTAAGCAGGCTTAATGCATGTGAACAGTACACATGGAAAGCAAAAGATGTGATTGATTTGTTGATTTTATCCAAACTGACTGAACCAGTGGTTGTTGTTATGGTAGGTTATGCAAATAAAAAGTAGGGTACTAAATTTGTGGGGTGAGACATGGCAGAGTTTGTCTTAAAGAAAACTTAAATTGCTTTGATATGGAAAGATTTTGGATGGAGAGATGAGTCTTCCTATCTTCTCCTTCTTCTTTATTATAATTTGCCAAACCAGCTTAGAGGTGCATGGCCACCAACAACTAGAGTGGAGTTGTTATACTTGAATTCAAACAGCTGCTTCATGATGTGTAGTGGTAGAATTATGCATATGATCCAGTGTTCCCCTCAATAGTCTAATTCTAGTCTCGTATCTCAAGCTGTCAGTCAGAGCAGAAGGCGGAGTAATCAACAGACCAATGGTTGGTGAGTTCTGAGACTGTGGAAGGACTGACCATGGATACTGTTCCGTTTTGAGTTAGGGATCAGTGCTTACCAATGTTCCATCCACATTTATAATCTTGTCCAGAAATAGTATGACACATGTATGTCTAGGTAATAGTTCTTCACTCTAAGACATTGCTTTGCTTGCATTCTTTGCAACTACTACAAACAGCTTTCAATCACTAAAAGTCTGGCTACTGCTGAACATCTTTTAAGGTGCTATTGTGAAAATTAAAAAGTTCCACAAATCAATCCTGTCACTTAAAACAGAACTGAGACCGACTGTAACAAATGCTTTGCCTAGATTTATATCTGGACACATTATCATGCACTAAAAACACTCACCTGAGTCCTGGATGTACTGGAAATGTCCTGTTCGCAGGTCATCTGAGCTATGCTCTGTGCGAGGAGAGGGAGAGCCAGGAGAAGGAGGTGGCTGCATGTGGAAGGTCTTGCCCTTGGAACAGCTATCAGTGGAATCTGCACCCTTTTGGAGGTTTAAGTACACCTGGAGGTGCTCCTCCACCAGCTTCAGGCAGCTCAGATGTTCCTGGCCCCAGAAGACCTGTGGAGACAGATGCAGAAATGGTGAGGAGATTGGGAGATAATGGGAAGTTTGAGATGGGAATGAGACAAAGGAGACAGAGTACAGAAAGGAAGTCGAGATGTGATGAATAGGGATTGAAGGACAAAGTGTGACCTGTGCAGTGAAGGAGTTAAACAACAACTTGAATAAAGCTAGACAGCGACACAGACTCACAACTGATGTAGAAATACTGACTTTGATGATTATTTAACATTCTTTTCCAAAACAGGAAGAGAAGCAGTCAGGGTTACCCTCGTCATCACCCCTTCATATCCTTTCTAACATTGCCCAACAGAACCTCACATCCTCTTGACTTACCCACGGCATTCCCCTTCCCGTGCTCCATCAAAGCGAGTCTGCCTGGGGTTTGGATGAAGAACCAGGAATCTCTGAGTCAAAAACTCTTCACACATGGAGCTGCCTGCCGGCTCGCCCGCTACTCACTAGCTTGCAAGGGTGGGTTATGACTAAACTCTAAAAACAGGAAAATTTGGGGATTTTTTTCCCAGGTTTTTGGAAAGAGAGCACGAGAAGAAGGAATCGGAAGGAATTCCAGTGGTTTTTGTACAGCACTTGATTAAAACACCACAAACGCCAATATTTACAGTGGGAAATGTATGATTACGTATTAAGTGTTGAGTTACGAGTCATGTTTCTGTTAATGGGCACGCAATAAAAGCATTAAGGGAACCATTGAAAATGGGGGAAGGGAAGGGGGTTCCCCCTGAAGAAGTAATGTGGAATAATACATTAGTAATAATGCGTTCAGCAAGTCACATTGAAAAGGGGCTTTTCAGTTTGAACATTATGTAACTTCTTACAGGAAAAAAGGCGCACATAAGATATAACCCCTAAAAATAGCCTTATAATATTCCACCAGCAGATGTGACTCAAATCTACAGTGGAATTACAGCATGCAATTCCTTCTGTCATCACTTCAGCTGCTAAGAGGACAGAAGCAGAGTTAAAGAGGAACAGCAGATTTAAGAGGAGGGTGATGAGCTGTGTCTGTGGGTGTCAGCTTATGAAGACTGTAAGGATTAATTTGGAAACCCAAGGGCACTCAAAGCCGAGGTGACGTTTCAGTGGGCAGCAGCATGGCCGCGTGAGTGGCTTCTTTAACTGGAACAGCCTCGCTCAAGACCTTGGATTTAAGTGTCCTTGAGCAAGACACCCAAATCTAACCAGGTGTAGAGGTGCTGAGCTGACCCTGACCTCTACAAACTGTAGCCGAGCTGAGTGATAAATCTTGTGATTGAGGATGCTAAATTGATGTCATGGGTGTACAAACCTGCAGCAGGCCTCCCTTAAGGTCCAGCAGCAGTTTGGGGGGGCCGGGCTCAGGTCCTGGGCTGCCGCTGTGCCGACACCACCGAGCCTCCAGGGAGGTGCTGCAGGAGAATGGCCCCAGCAGGAGACGGTTTCGGTCCTTCAGCCCTGTCTTTACCAACAAATCTTGCAGCTCCAGCTGCAAAGAGGCAGACTGAACTGCATCTGGGAAGACAGAAGAAGCAGCAATTGATTGCATGTAGAGCACAGGAAGGAGAACAGAAAGAGGGAAAACAGAAGGCAAATGATATGTCAAAAAATATTGGACTGCAATGAGGAAAAATTATATCCATGTACTAAATTGTTTGTGGATACAGTAGGAGCAGGCAGCAATTTATTGATTACACATTGGAATAAAAGACAAATAAAAAAAATAAACTTAAAATAAATAGGAGTTTCAAAGATAAACATTGAGATCTTACCGTATAGTATAATTATATATAAAAACTAACACAGTTCATCGATTCAAGTGCTACCAAGCCAGATGAAACTGAAACGGATAAACAATTCAACCTCAAAATTCAGTTGCACGAAAGCTTGCCTCTGTGTTTTTCAGTCTGTGTATCAGAGTAGCAAACCATTCAGCAGAATTAAATCAACCACATCAATGGCCTCCAAATGGCATGCTCCTTTAATGTTATTAACAGAAACACAAACATATGTCCTCTTTAATAACCATGTGCATTCATGTTCCTGCCTCTGCCTTCATGGTTCTGTATCAACAACCTGATGACCAATATGATTGAACAGATTTGCTCATTTTAAGTGGTCTGGTATGTATTGGAGGAAGCTATCGATTAAATTGGATACACGTTTTCAGAGAGAAAAGAATGATCGAATACAATGAAAAGTATAGTACAACATACAACCATCAGATGAGAAAAAAGAGCAGATGTGACTCCTGTGTGTTTCTTTGCACAGAGGTGTTCTGGGGTCATCGCTACAATAAATTGTGCCTGTATAGATACAAGTTCAAACTCAGTGTTAAACTAAAAAGTTTGACTAACATGATGACAATGAAAAAACCCTGATGGGACACAGTCAGAAGAGCCAAACGCCCACTCTTCCTGAAACAACTAAAAGTAGAAAAAGCCCCAGCTTAATATGGACAGTATTCTCTGTCCTTTCCATGAAAACAGAGATGTGTCACTGTGGTCACAGGCTGTCCTGTACTTGGTCCTTTGGTCCCATAAATCAGTGAACTGACAACCCTTCTTCTTGTCGTTGACATGGGAGGGCTGGTCTGGTCAGTTAAAGCTACAGCAGCAGCACATTTGGAAACCTCAACCCTAGATGAGTAATAATGCCGTGAGAAGTGGCTCTTTAAAAATGCCTTTTTACAGTAGAAAATCTCACTCCAGCCTGGCTGTAAGTCAGGGAAACCAAAGGAAAGTAGCAACACACTTGTTTCAGTTCTTAATGAAAAGATATTTGTCATAGATGCCATTATTTATTATTTTTGACCTTTTCAAGAGTCATATGGGGATCAGATGGGCATTTACAGGTTTAACTGTCGCATTGAAAACAGCTACTTTTTGTAAACACTGGCATCTCAACAACACAACCAAAGGTAACCATTTATTAAACTTAACATGATCTGCAATATATATATAGTATAACATCAGTAAACTAATGGTCAACAAGTACAGACATAATGTACAATTGCAAGGAATTCAGGGGTTTACACATCTATAACACCTTTGAAAGTGTCAGAGAATCCAGAGTTATCTTGGCGTGTAAGGGTTAGGGCAACCTCAACTTCTGTGGGCTTGAGCTCATCTGACTGGACTGACACAAAGTGGGAAGTGTGCTGTGGTCTGACCAGCCCATATTTCAAATTGTTTTTGGAAATGTTGGACATCATGTCCTTCAGGCTAAAGGAAAACGGACCATCCAGATTGTTACAGTGCAAAGTTCAGTATCCAGCACCTGTCAGGGAACTGACACGTGTAATTTAGGTAATTTGCACATTAAACATTAATGCTATCAGGTACATACAAGATTGGAGTACAGAAAAAGTGTTTTACAGAGACGTCCATGCTCCTTTCAGAATGATAACACAAAGCCACATGCAGCATGTGTTACAACATCACGGCTATAGGAAAAGAGTGCAGGTAATAGACTGGTTCGCCTGCAGTCACGACCAGTCTCCCATTGAAAATGTGTGAAAAATATGCTCAGAGAGAACCTGAGATGATGAGCAACTTTAAATGTATTTCACATAAATATAAATGCTATGTTACCAATAACATATTATAATAAATAATATATTACTGGGAAATAATTTACTTTAAAAAACTTCCTAAGTTTCTAAAGTTGCTAAAAGCCTACTGACTGCTGTTAAAGGAAAAGAGGATGTGTTACAGTAGCAAATATATCTTGTCCCAACCTTTTTGAATCAGTGCTGGGTCTATGCTTTCTTAAAGTCTGTCTGACTGTGTGTCTGTCTGTCTCTCTCCTCTTAGTGTACTCGTGTGCTCGGAGTTCACTTGGGGTAAAGCAGAATAGATGGAAGAGATGGAAAGGCATATGAAGGGAGTGGGGGAGGAGGTGATGATAAACGAGGAGACAGATAGATATAGACACGCAGGGAGGGAGACAGACACAGAATCTGAGGATGTGAGAGTGAGAGAGCAAGCTAGGATTTGATGAAGATATGACACACAAGAATCCTAACATCTTTCCTGGCTTGGTAAACTAACTAAGGAACATCTTATTCAACATAAGAGCGCAATAACACAACAGGAGGGTTCCAATGAAAGAGGGCTTCTCTGGTATAAATCATTCTGGGGGGAAATATTATACTGGGATGAGTCATTTCTCTCAGGAAAGACATTGTTGATACAAGTTGGCAGTTTACCTGCTAATATCTTCTGGTGTAGCGGTGCAGAGAGAGCTGTAAGATTACTTACTGAACTGTGGACACCAGGTTTATTTTCATGGCTAGGATTTATTAGACAGCACAAGGAAACTCCCAAACGGCCTTGTTAAATGGAGGATCTTTCATTCACACACATATAAAAGGAGACACAGGCATGTGTACATGGACAAATAGAAAGAAAGTCAAATGCCTGCTCATGAAAATGCAGACACACAACCATGCACACCCAGGTGAACAAGTGGAAACAAATACACCCACATACACACACACAATGTGTATCAAAGCATTCTCGCCTGTCTCACTCTGCGTCATTTATAGCCCAGTTGACCGCAGCATCCTGGTGCTAAAGCCAGCAGCAGCAGCCAGAACTCTTAATAATCGCCCTAATTGGGAGTGGTTTTAATGAGGGGGAATCCCTTTCTTTCTTCATCTCTAACTCCATTCTTCCATCCAGGCTGAATAACAGTCAGAGGCACATTTCTCCATGCTTTCCCCATCCCTGCTTTTGCCCTGGATGACCAAAGTACTGCTATGCAGGTTTGTTTCCAGAGATGTGTCAGCAGACAGCCCAAAGACATTACACTGCTGAGCTGTGAAGTGCTGCCATGAGGAGGGAAGAGCCGAGGGAATGTGAAAGGGAAAAAAAGAGCTGGGAAAGCAGTGGAGGATAAGGCAGGCGGTACCTGAGTGCCTGTGTAAGCCTAAATAAAGTATGTAACATGTTATATGTGATTGGTAAAGTCACAAAAACAAGGGACAATGAAGAAGAGAAAGAATAAAAAGACGAGAGATTGCCTAATGATGGGAAGAAACGCAAGAAGCAGCAGTAGTGTTTGGAGAGGTTTGACCTTAAATAGTTGCGGTAAGATAAATATTGGAGACAAGTAGCAGACGGTTATCATCCAATCACCACTTACAGCTCTGCACCTTACAAGATAAATAGAGATAGACATCCACACAAGCCTGAAAATACAACCTTTCACACAGACTGAGCAGAACAGCATGGCGTGTGGATGAACAAGAATACTGCAGCATGCTGGGGTATTTAATAAGACATGCATACTCACACACACGGTCACACTGACATGGGAGGAAATGGACAGCTGTTGTTTTGGGGGTATTTGTGGTGGCTCCACTTTATGTGTTTGGGGTTTAGAAATATGGCTCAGATGGCGCTGAATGAAATAGAATCGGACAAATGAAAATGACAGACAGACAGACACAAACACACATATGCACGCACACATGCACGCAGGCAGACACGCATGTAGTTGAAAAACCGTTATGTGGTGTCTTGCAGGTTGCCCAACATGCTCTCTCTGTGCTGGTATCCTATCGCAATCCACAACTGGTAAGGAGAGCAATGCACTGGTGCCAGTAAAGGCATATTACCTTTACAGTTCAAGCAGTCTGTATTCACAGCCAGTCTGTGACACAGCACCTATTAGAGCTGATACACTGTGACCACAGTGAGGAGCACCTTCCTCAAAAACACACTCATACACTAAATACACTAAGTCTACAAGCGTTTTTTCTTTGTAATTGTACAAAAACGTAAACGCCATACACAGATCTTGTTGTAATCGGGGGATGGTGGTGGTGAGTGTGAAAGTGAAAATATGACAACTGTATAACAAAAGGCTGTAAAACTTGCACATGCAAACCTACACCTGCATAAATCTCATGACTGAACCAGTGAACCAGTGCACACAGGCAATCCTCTGCATCTGCAGGCTTCCAAACAACCTATGGTACTCAGGGAACAAAGTGGGTGGTGGGGAATAGGGTGGATGGAAATCTTCCTAAAGTGAAATACATTTCTGGCAAACGCTTGGGTAAGATTAGATAGGATCGGAGACATTGATTTACCATGTCGGTTTCTCCCTGGCAGCCGTTATCTGACCACTGCCTGGCTGATTTATACCCCGGGATGCACTGGTATCAATTAGAAGAAACCTAAAGGAGTCATTACCTAACTAGCTGAGGCCCCCAAAGACTGTCTGGGATGGTAAGAGTAATAGAGGTAATATACTGTCACTCACCACAGAAATACACTATCCCTACCACAAGACCACTATGGGACACTAGAGGAAACTGGTTTCGAAGCAGGGGACACTGTCGGCCAAAATGGCACAATGCAGGGAGCTGTGCGTCATCCAAGCCGTTACACAGTAACTGATGAGTGTTGATGAGTTACATATGGGTTCAATAACAGTCACAACACATTAGCAAATGCAGCAAATTACGTATGGTAGATGTGTTTCAACTTCTAAATATTCATCTCTACATGTGATCTCTTTATATGAAGACATGCATGAAGATAATGCTGCAAGTAGAAAGATTCAATTCCCACAACTCGCATTTTCACAGAATGCCATTCTGTTACCCTACTTAAGCCTGATGGGTCCTGACAAATTATCGGGTTTTAGGTCGAGTTCGGGCCATCTCATTTCATACAGCTTCAGGCTTGGTGTGGTTTTGGTTATTTTCAAATGTAATTTAATAAGAAATCGCTCTCTTTCTCCCTGGCTGCTCCATGATCTGTGTCTGTGTGTACATGTGTCTGTTTGATGTGTTTCAAGTAGGACAAGCAAGTGCCCAGTGGGAAAAGTAAAATAAACTTGAAAACTAGACCAATGTTGTACAGTTAATACGCCTGGCAAACTAACGCTCAGTACTGGATAAAATAAAGCACAACACAGCTAAAGGGAGCTTCTTAAACTCACGGCTGATCCAGGACCTGATGACCTCAAATGACCTACGATTGTGCTTACACATGGTTTTGTTCTGGATTATGAGCCCTAGACTGTGTAGGTTAATATTACGGTATCTCCAGGGCAGTTCTTTGTTTGTTAGAAAATAGAGAAAAAATATCAGTGCACAATGTTGGGTCAGTTTGGTTTCGTAAGAGCATTAAGAGCTGGGCTCAGGTGGATAGGATCTTAAGTGGGTTTGAGGTGGGTTGAACTTTTACTTTTATGCCTGTTTTGACATCTAGCTACTGTTATTGCCTTGGAGTGTCTTTGAGTCCAAACCAAAACTAAGTACGGAGGATATGGAACAACTGAAAAGTTGCAATGAACTCAGATTAAGTGAAAGCACACTATGAAAGGGTCAAAGTTCAAAGTAGGGAATACACTGAGTACTTTGGTAGCAATTGGTAGAATACAAAGCAGAACAACGCTAAAGCATACCCTGCTTTGTCTGTTTCTTTGGTCTAAAGTGGACCCTAATTTACAAAGGATAAATTTTGTAACATCATGCTGTATTGAAGTAGACATGAATTATCAGATTGGGAAATACGAAATAAATGTTACTAGGAAAATAAATCAAGTGAGAAGTAGTGTCCTTTTCAATTAAACTAACTCTCTGTTTATAACCAATGGAGTTGCTCCCTGCGCTGAGACAGAATACAGGTTTCAGGCACTGCTGCATTGCCTTTACTTTACAGGTTTTGAGGATACTGCTTGGTTTATGTTTGTATGTAGAGTTTGCATGTCCTTCCTGTGTCAGTGTGGGTTCAATTGATGACTCTAAATTGTCCGTAGGTATGAAAAAGAATTGTGTGTCTCAATGCGTCTCCTATGACAGTCTGAAGACCTGTACAGGGGGCACCCCGTCTCTCATCCACTGCCAGCTGGGATTGGCTCCTGGCCCTCCAATCTGAGTCTGGCATAGGTGGTTATGAATAATGGAAGTTAAATAATAATAAATAAAAAAATGGGTCTTGGGGCAATGGTTGGACACATCAATCAATCTGAAGAGGTCACCTGGGACCAACATTCATGATATTCCCACCCACAGTATGGCCAGTTTGTTCAGCACGGTCCCAGGCTGAGAGCAGCCAATGCTCAACAAAATATGAGCTAACATTATTGTTCCAAAAGGACTGCCAGGCCTTGTTTATGTTTGTTTCTGGTATTCAATTGCAGCAGTCTCACAACTTCATTACACTTACTTACTGGAATACATCATTATCTCAACAGCCATGTGTGTTGACAAATGTCTTTTCTGTGATATTTTACTATTATTAATGCATTGACAACAATTTATTAGTTGGGTTAACTTGCCAAATCACAGCAGGGTGCATTTCCCAAAATAAATCTCTCCAAGTTTAGTTTTCCTAAGGTCTGCCTCATCCTGACTAGTGAAATAGAAATAATATGATAAATTGAAAAGAGTGGCTTTCTTTCAGCAGAGTAAACAAACTGACAAGATCGTAACTCAAAGATTGGCCAGGGAAACAAAATAAAAATTGAAGAAAAATCAAGAGGCATTAATAAATAGTGGGTAGCTTTCACTTTGTTCCACCGACAGAAGTTTTCCTTTACAAGTGTGCTGGAGTAAATCACCGTGAACAAGCAGGGGGTCCGCAGAGGCAAAGGACCGAGGAGAAAGCTTTGTGTGCGTATGTTGTGGTATGCATATGAAAAAGTGTGCTCTAGTAACAGGGTCTGTCTTTACGTATGTGTGTGTGTTCTCCGAAAATCGGGGGCACTCTATGGGCAGTCTGATGGAGAGCTGAGAGATTAGGGAGGGTCTTGTTTCATGGACCTTAAGACATATGTTCTCTCTCTCAGGCTGCCCCCCTCCTCTCTTTCATTGAACTATAAATGCCCCCCTACCTTGGGGAGTGGTGAGCTGTGGACGGAGGGAGGAATGCAGAGCTTCCACTTGCTTTTCATTAACACAGGATCTGGTAACACACCTCACTGTCAACCTAATCCCCTCTCTCTCCATCTTGTCCCCTGGCAGAGGGGGGCTGCCATGACCAGGTACAGAGCCCCAGATGTTCCCTGGATGAGGGGGGGTGTATGACAGGGTCTTCACCCCGTTGCAGCTATGGATGTACACTGATGAAGACAGGGTGGGGTGGGGTGAGTGTAATGACATGTACTGAAAAGAGCCATGTTACTGCTCACACATGGTAGTCTGCTTGTTTTCTGTCTTGTAATAAATCTCCCTTCTTTTATACTTCTTCTACTTTCTCTATCCAACTTTGACATTTTTTTTTCTTAATCTGCTGCTCGTTTTACTGTCTCAACTTTCTGCCTGATCTGCATTTTTGTCTTTCTCGCCAGGTTTTATTTCCTAGACTTCTTTTATCTAACTCCTCCTTCTCTCCTCTCATATTTCCATTCTTTTCTCCCTGTGCTTCTCTATCTCCATCATCCTCCTGCTTCCCTTCATTCACAACTCTTCCCTTCCCTCTTCCTCCCTCTCCCGTTTCTCTGTGCACACTGGCATCATCCTGAGGTCTGCTCAGGATGTGGTCCATCAATCTCAGTCTGCCACTGAGGACCAGCAGGGGAACAACAGCAGCAACAGTAGTGATACATACTGTAGCGGTAGTAGTACTACATTCTCCTGTCTTACATCTCTCATGTACTGCCTCTCCCAGGGGGGCCATTCCTGCTGACTTATTGTGGCAGCTCAAACGCTCAACCTAACAGAACGGGAATCCTAACCTTTATCTTCGTAAAAATTCCAAGGTATCCATTTTCTGAGGCACAGAGCGGACTGGAGAGGCCAGAGAGCTGAATGATGGAGGCAGTGCGGCTAAGGCTAAAAGTCAGCAGATACATCTATTGTCACCAGCGATCAGTCTGCGTAATTGGAGACAGTTTGTCTCCTTTCTATGGCAACAAATCTGGAAACACTATGTGAAGAAGCCCTCAGGGAAAGTAGCCGTGTGTGTTGTGACAAAGATCCATGAGTGCCAAAGTTATCAAGGAAGAAAGGGAAGAAACAACTGGGTGAGACAAACATGTTATTCAGCAGGACGCTGACATCTGCTTTGTAATACCTTTTAAAAAGGATGATCTTTGTGGGCATTTTGTGCCATGTAACGTTTTAAATCCTCCATAGGCACATGTTACTCTGTACAGAATTTCAATATGCTCTCAGAGAGGAGGCAAAGAGATGAAATACCAGGGTCAATAATGAGATCTACATACAGGATCTTAAACCTCTCAGGTATTTCAGAGAGCATTAAAATATGATATACGAGGAGCTGAATGAAACTTTTGCTGCACATGATGACAGCATTAGTTTTATGGCAGTTATAATGTCTTGTTCAGAGCAGAAATACATGATGTTGTGTTTTTTCAGGCCGTAACAACAAACAGTATTTCAAAGAGTTTGGAGCCAAATGGGATGAATGATCCAATGGATATCAATAAACACCAGTGGTCCTGACCCCAACACTTTTTATTTGCATCCAGTCCAGTTGTAATGTCTTTGGAGAAGGGATGGCTCTGTTTCAAGGTGCTGGTAACTGTGTTGTAAACAGCATCCACGAAAAGACAATTCGCTGCGCACTAATGTTCTTTTTTCCCTGTGTTTACTGTAAACAAATCAAAGACCTACTTTTAACAAATCTCTTTTGAAAAGTATTTTCATGTGCAAAGGAATACAAATCACTATAAATAGTAGAGTCATCTGAAAGCGAAGTGAGTGGGGAAGGATTAGCTTTCATATTAGTACAATTGTCTCTAAACTCTATTTCTTTTTCCATTGCACTGCACACGCAGTTTCAACTGTGTTTATTGAAGTCAACACATCAAAGATGGATGAAAGCTGAAAAGCTGGTGGAAATCAGAGCAGGGCAGCAGTGCTGAGTATTGTGTCACTGTGCAGTTATGCAGATTTGAGTAAACAAAGTGCAAATTGTTTGAGGTTTTAATTAACATTTTCGACAATCATTTTATCTGAAGTAACCCAATATAACAACATCTGTCAAACAGATGCAGGCACTTAGGGAGCCCAGATCCTGCTCTGTCCTCGTCCCCCTGCAACCCCAGTCAACGGGGGATGTGTTGCTCAGCGGTACCGAGGTACAAACCATGTACTCACTAAATTACGAGTGTTCCTCGTTATCTGCAGCATGTGGCATGTCAGCCCTTCACTCGCTTTCATCTCTCTTTTTCCATCTGCTGTCCAATTTGGAAGACATGCCAAAAAAACTGAAACACAAATCAAAATCCCTGTTCATCTGTTACAGCGCATCGGCTCACACCCAAAGGCACAGAGGAATTGGAAGCTTTTTAATTTACATTAGCATTAGCAGTTCTGATTGTTAGAATGGAAACACTGCAATGCCTTCTGGATAATAGTCAGTGTTGATGATGAAGTCAGGGTTCGGTCCTAACACGAAAACAAACATCTCGCTCTCACACACACTCATACATAAGCACATGAAAATATCTTCCTTTGTCAGGCCCCTAATACACACACTTGCAATCAAACATTCACAATCTCCCAACAATTTTAGATCCAAGACTAACACAAACATCTCACTTTACAGTTTACTGACAAACCTTGTTTTTGGCAGATGAGGGCTTTGCTAGCCTGTGTAAAAAAAAAACAAAACAGCAACATCCAAAATAATACGGAAAGCAATGCTGATATTTGGTTCCCGTTTTGAGTGAATGACAGAGTGTCAAATAGTCCACGAAAGACAGATGCATCACATGTTATTCAACAAACAAGGGTGGATGTGGAAAGTTTGACTCACCGTAGTGAGATTCTGTTCAATAAATATTCTGAATGGATTTATAAGTATTCTTTTTATACAACCTGCTGTTTCATTAAACACATTCCTGAGGCCACGACACTTTAGCTACATTCCTAATAAATTGGAATCTGACTGAAAAAGAAATGTAAGTGTGGTTCACTGGGTATAGCTCTACATCAATATTTGTTTGGTTACACAATGACATGAAACAGAACAATTTGTTCTGCACCACATTCTTGTATTGGATTTGCGGAGCACTGTGTAACTGTACTTTATTTTCAAAGGGCCTGGATTGATTCCTGTTGGCGCACACGGTGAGCTGGGGTACTAAGCAAATGACACACCACAAAAAAACATGTACATTTAGTGGAGTGCATTACTGACTCTTAAAATTGTGGTTTCTTTAAAAGATGATAAAATCTGCCAAATGGGGTGAAGTCATCACAGTTGTTTCCAATGCAGCTCCACCTGTTTCAAGAATTTCCTTGAAACAAGTGGCAATGTTTTGCAATACAGCCGGAATAAGATGGATCACATCACTGGCTTGACTTTTTTCCAGTTTCACCTTAAGAAAAAACTAAAAATAAAGTAAGTCATTTAATGTCCAGGATCTTGTTACTTTGGATTGAAACAACACAGGTCATTTATTGAGCTCAGAGAAGTCTTAGGAGGGGTTTGGAGAAACACATTTAAAGTGTTTCAATAGAAGAAAAATGCAGGGCAATGCTTTAGTCCGTAGAGTGTGTTTTGCAGGTTGAAAAAACGAGACTGTACCATACTTCCTTTGTTTGAAGATGTTCCGAGTGTGGTTTGCAGTTACATCTTTTTAAAAAAAAATTTTTTTAGTATTTGCGAGGCAACCACTAAATCCCCTGTCTTAGCCAAATCACTGTTTTGCTGTGAAGAAAATACATCAAAACAGCACAGATTTGGATTGTGAGCGATAGGCTTTTCACAAATTGTCGATCTCAAAGCTGACCATGTCCTTCTAACACTGAATTATGTGCTGGGGACACTTAATGTGTGAAAACTACATGCAACAGCAGAATGTACTGAAAATAGCACGTCATCATATATACACATACAGTTTGCGTTTGTTAAAAGGCTAAAGTTTCAATAAATTTAGGATACAAAACCACTGACCTAGGTTCAGGGCAAAGAAACTTCCTGGTAAGGCGTTATAAAAGACAATAAAGATAAATAAATACCCTGTAAATGCCAGAAGTGAAGCCACGGAAATTACCTACAAAGGCGTGTGATTATGTTTTCACAAAGGACATGAACCACGTTCTCCTGGTGCTTTATAGTCTGACTCACCGTCAATCATTACTCACTGAGTGACGTTGTTAAACCAGCGAATACGTGTGCCCAGCAAGCCAAGGGACCTCATTCACGCATTGTTTCCGTGCTGGTGGCACATAACATTCACACATTCTGTCACAGGGACACATAGATCTGTCTGTCAAAGGGAGTACCACCAGCTGGCCCAGGAGCTTTGCCTTGAGCAGTCAGGGGCAGTTTTTCCTTGCAATTAAACCAATTGGAAAAGGAGTTAAAAAACATGACACTGAATGCTCTCTGCTCCGAGGCATTCAGGGCACTTGTGCAAAAAATTCAAGTTAGTTTGAGTGTAAACACAGGCAAATGCAGCAAGCAAAATGCTCCCAAGAAGCTAAAACGGTGTGTTTCCTGTACTTCCAGAGATCTGCATAGAAAAAAAAAGATGCTTTTCATTTTTACTCACCTTCTATCCTAGGCCCTGACTTCATGTTCAGACTTCCTGTCATGGCTGACACTGTAACTGTCACACTGGGCTTCACTGGATGGGCCTCTGTCTCCATGACTACTACAATCTGGGCAGTGTGGAGAGAGACCTTGTGGAAGGACAGCGCCAGGGCTTTGACGCTGCTGGCTTTACCCAGGGCAGAGGCGTGATGGTGTGGCTCTGAGCGAGAAGGAAAGACTCTGGGCAGTGTCTTCGTAGGGGAGGAATGCGGGCTGGAGGAAGCGGATGGCGGTTTACTGGAGGTATCCCATGTGTGGTTTGGAAGGACTTTCTTCAGGTAAGCTTTGGCCTGCTCCAGCTTTGCTAGTGTGGGGTTGATTTTCATAGGGCGCGATAGCTCCACATTCAGCTCAGCTGTGGAAAAAGAAACGTACAAAAGGTAAGAAATGATGAAGGAAAAATAGAATGTTCTTAAACTTTACAAACATAAACTCCCCTTATTGATGGTTTCTTAGCAGTTTTTTTGGAGGATATCTCCTGTGCTCATCCTGACTTGTATTTATTAAGTGCTGCTAAGTGATAAATTAAACAGGGAAGGAAGTAGACAGAGCTTACGGGCAAAAAATAAAAACACAACTTTATTGGCAAGACAGGGCAAAACTACCTCATGAAAGTGTGCACAGTGCACGCACACTCCCCCTGTGGTTGTTCTCTTTGTTTTGAATGGGAAATCAATATTTAATACATTTTTTTTAAGATTAACAATATAGTAAATGACTGATTAGTTTTCCAAACTGCTATAGCAGCCCCTTTATTGATGGCTGGGCCCCCTACTCTTTAAAAATGTACTCTTGCCATTTTGGAAACCAACCATATACTGTACACAGTCTATTGGGGGTTTTAAGGAAAGGCAGATCCCATCAGTGTCCCACTGAGCAGGATCTTTTGCCATCTAACCCGTAGAATACCGCATGGTACCATGTCTTGTAAATCAAACTTTGAACTCTTTCTCTCATCTCCTAATCACCCAGCCTTGCATGCAAAGACCTGTTAAACAACAGCTGGGTCCAGTCTCAACCTTGTTCTCCTCGTCTTATATGCACATATATTCACCACACAATCACTGGCTGTCTCACTGTTATATCCTAACTTGACACTGTGGAATAGCAGAGGACGATCACTTCTTCATGCCAGCCACATAAATCTAAGATCTTGCCTCTCTGCCGTTCTACCTCTCTCTCTGTTCTCTGGTGCACTGCAGCCTTCAAACACTTGACTGGAATTTACAGAGACACATGAATTAACTCAATGCCGTTTTACACCACTTCCATTATCCCATTTTTCCACTTGGTCATGATGATGGGAGAGGGAAGCAGCCGAAAACAAGCGCAGCTGTTTTTCATGGTCTCATCAAGGCAGCAGTGTTTAGGGGTTTTTTAAGGGTTTTAGGCCTCCCGTCTGTCTCCTTCCCAGGTAGGAGCACTGGATGACATGAGTGGGAGCGCTGCCAAGAGAGGCAGGCGGGAGCACACACATATACATATACATGTACTCTGTGCCCTCAGGATACTCTCATTTAATCCAGTGGAAGTGAGGCACATGGTCAAATGGAAGGATGGCTGGAGGAGAGAGGAATTGGAGGAAAGATAGGTGGAATTTGCTGTGCAATGTAGCTTATCATTTCCACTTGACTTATCACCAGGAAACTTTCCAGTGGTGGAATAAATAGTCCATATGCAGCTGTTCATCCAGGTTCCTCTGCTCCCCTCCTTTCCATTTCACCCTTTCATTTTCTCCCTCTATTTCATGTAGCCCATTCCTCTGCTTCTTTCTCATTCCTTTCTATCTTTTACTCTTCCTCCACCCCTCAATCTAATCAACCCCTCCTCCCTTTGTAATCACATAAAGCTGTCTCTGATCACCCAGTCAGGGCCAGCGCAGGGTCTCGCCTGGATTTCTTGCGGGAGATCTGGTCTTCATTATTGATTGTCCTCCATCCCGTGGTCCCTCCCTTCCCCCACCCTGACAACCCATCCTACCAGCGACAGCCAGCCAGGTCTGATGTGACGATAATGGATTAATTACCTGTTTATTCAGAATTTCACCTGGCCTGAGTGCATAGTGGATACAGCTTGCTATGACACCAAGGTTTTAAGACTAAAATCTACCTGGAACTTTGGCTGGATGAATAAAAAGTCTAGGGACCTGTCTAAAAGCATAAATGTCAATGAATGCAGATCCAAATATATACACATCAAATATAGCTGTTCCATAAATGAAGACCAGAGCCTGTGTGGAACCACCTACAGCTGCCGTCTGAATAAGGAGACACTGGAGGTGGTATCAGAGGAAATGTAAGTGTGAGAAACAAGCTCATGCTAAGCTAAAGGCTAAGTACAGCTGACCAACAGCTCTCTGGCCTGCTTTCTGGTCAATAAACTAAACTACTTACTTACTCAATTTTGTTCCTCTCTGTACTGTATTACAAACGTGTAGTATATAGTTTCCCATCTCTCTTTTATCTAATTGTCTAGCCTTGAATTAGCTGCAGCCATCAGCCATTGGCTATGGTTAACAGAAGGCTAATGAATCCAGTTTTCAAGGAAGAGTTGTTCAATCAAGCACATCTGGATTTGTAGAACAGCCAGAGGATGCAGCCCTGTGATGCAGGAGTCCAACTCATTTCAAATTACAATATAATGAAAGATTTATGTGGATGTTTTGCCCAATGATGCCATAAATAAAATGCCTACCCCAGCTTTTGGAAATGACAGATCAGTAAAAAAATACTTTGTCAAATGACAGCAAGATAGAGTATATCAGAGCTATCTTAGAAACAACCCTCCATAGAGAACCCTAGAAAGGAACCGCATTGGAAAGGCTTCCCCCTGTCTTTATTCAGCAACCAATGGAGCACATTATTACTGCAGTGGAGCAATGTCAAAAAGATGAATCTTTTGCAGAATTCTATTAAAAACACATCACAGCATTATATGGCTTCAAGTCAAACACATATCTGTCATTTCTCTGTATTTGGTCGTTTCTCTGGAGCTGTGTGTGAGAGACAGCCTTTACAGTGGTGTCCCATGTGGTTTCACTATCCAGGCAAAAGCGGCATAAAACAAGGAAACTAAAATTTCACAACAGATCCCCCTTCTCCCCTGAAAACAAAAAAAGTATTTACAAGCCATGACAGACTTATATGTTTTACAGACTAAGCTGCAAAATCCTATATTTATGGATAAAGCTATAATACAGCACAATGATAAAGAGTTGACTTGACTGAAACATATACACTTCTGCACCTCTTTAACACCATTAACTGAAGTTATTAGAATGCAAATGGCAATTTTACATAATGCTGCATTCAAATGAGCCTGTTATAATTTTTTGGAGGGCAAGGAAAAACTGCAGGGACTTAATAAAAGGAAGGAAATATCAGAAAGAGTGGTGGCACTTTCATTGCCAAGGAGAGGGAGTCAAAAGAGGGCTTTTCTAGCAGTGGCACTCTCACACATATGAGTGTTTTTATTGGGAACACCTTGGCTTCAGCCATAAGACTACTGGTTATTTAAAGCTGGAGACTGTCAGTGGAAGGCCTGTGTAAGAAGCAGGCATCAAGCGCAGAGCCTAAAGGTTGAGAGGTGGTGTTGGTGTTCACATACCTTTAAAGAACTAGACTTAATGTGAACAGGCTGGGGGGAATCATAGACTGGCCCTTCTCAGGTGTCAGCCTCTATTAGCACTGGGGAAAGTGGGAGATCAAGGTCTGACAGAGGCACATACACACATAGTATATATCTCTGCAAAGTGGTGGGGCAGATCAAATATGCTTATTACCCAGGTTACTGTGCCTTTTTGGAGAGGTCATGCATGACGCCGTCCCCATTTTGAACCTGGAGTTGGGTATATACATGTGTGCACCACCACGAACATTGTTTTCATTCCCACCCCACCTTTGATTTCTCTAGCTGACTTTTACACTTGACTCTTGACAGCAGAAAGTCCGTGTCTGACACAGGTGGCACTGTGTCCAATTAAACAGGGTCTGTATGTGAAGGGTATGTGAGTATGTCTGTGTTTGTAAGGGCCAGTCATTTTTTCATGGGGGCATCTGTAGAATCCCACTGTCACAAAAAAGACTCATACCAAGTGAGGCCAGTGACACGCGCCTCAGATAACATCTGACTCACATTAGCGTGGTTCTGGATGGTTCGGAGGGGCACAGGCTTGTATACAGTAACTGACAACATTTCTACGAACCCATAGCTTGACGGGAACCAGGGACACGGGAGAGTAATGGTTCCAATTTGTTCTAGCTAATCTATCACCTGTTGCTTCTCTTGTCTCCAAATGGTAGCAGTTACATCTCTGGACTCGCTCACTGACCTTCTAAAGGCTGGAACTGGGTAGGAAAGATGAGAGGGAAAGTGTATGTGTGTGTTGTATGTTGCGCTGGTCAATCACTGAGCCCCGCTCACGCTGAAAGAAACCAAACCCACCCTGGCCTTTATTCATGTATGTGTTTGCTGGTCAAGCCTTGAACCCTCCTGGTTTACAAATGTGGCTTCCTGTATGTATCTGCATTAGTGGTGTTTATATGCGTGTGTGTGATGAGCGGCTGCTGAGTGAGGGTCAGTGCTGAAACACCATCCAGTTTACAGTACACATGCTACAAGTGTTTCCCACTCGGCATCCTTGGGAGGGCAGCTTTGATTGGTCTTGTAGCATAAATGCTGCTGAAATTGCGAGCATATTGCTGTAAACACACAGCAAGAAATGGCCTCATGGCGGTCTGCTCTCCGTTTGTGCCTCGTTGAAATAAATCAAAAGTGAAGCACTGTCGAATCAAAGTAGAGCCGCCAGACATGATGCTCACACATCGCAACACACGCACACAGCAACAGATAGTTATAAAGACTTGCACATTAAAATAAAACAGCTGGGAAAACACCAGGGGATTGATGAATAAAATTCACTTCTTCTTCCTAACTCTGTTTTCAGCGACCATCCCTTTATTTCTTTTTGCGCTATTTTTTGGATTCATATTCAGATTTGGTCATTCCAGATAATTAAATAGAGGCATCAAAAGAGTTCAAGACATTTAATTAAGTTATTTTAAGTGATGCTGATACTTCAATTCAGAAGAAGAAACCTCCAGATTCTGTCTCTATATTCTGTCTAAACAACAGGAATGCTTTATTCCATGAATGCAAGGACCAATTCATAAATTCTCCTGCTCTTTGTAACTTCTTCCTTTGCTCCATCATCCCTAAAGAGGATAATTATCTCCACCAGAGAGTCATCTAACTAAACAACACAGAGTTGAAAATGTGTGTGTGTGTGTGTCTGCCTGTGTGGGTGAAGGGGTGAAGGGGAACCAGTAGCATATGTGGTCAATTCTAGATATTTCCAGCACAGCGTGACCTGGGGCAACCTCACACTGCGCCTGGATCCTGTCTGACTCATTTGGGAGGGTGTTGTTTAGAAGTGTGTGTGTGTATGTAGAGAAGAATGAATGTGAGTGATTGTGATTGAAGTTATCCTTCTGAGACAAGGATAGCTCTCTGCTCTTTACTAGTTCAAGGGAAACACCTGACTGTAATTGCACCATGTCGACATCTGCGCTTCAACTAAACACTGGAATCACATGTTACCACAGCATAATGTAATAGAGATATGACAGGCAGTAACCCAGGTCAGTGTAACAGTGAAACATCCTGTGAATGAATCACACAACGTTGTAAAATCAACACTGGACAGTATGCAGTTTTAAATAGATAAATACACCAAGTGAACCTAAATCTATTTAAATATTTATCTAACATTTAGAAACAAAACTGCGTGTACTGCTTTTCTTCTGCTTGATCTTCTCCAAAGGGAGATCAAGGGTCAGTACAGTACATACTCGAGTGCAACTGATATATTGGTCAGCTGAATATATCAACCAATACTGCCCATTTCTATATCGGTATTGTTGTTAATGGTGTCCGATATGCAAATTCATTTTGTATAATGCAGAAAAATATACCTGGGTAATTTAGAAAAGGTGTCAACTTATAGTTGATTCCGCAGCGAGCACTCTGGCTAACATTCCAGTGGCAAGCAGCACAGACAGAGACAAAAAGCAGCTCTCAGTGAAGTAAACTCTAAAGTATCACTGAACACAGGGGACAAGAGCTTAATGTCACTATAGCAAAATACAGCTGGTGTCAAAAAAGTTTTCAGAAAACAAAAACAGTTACATTGACAAACTACTTTGCCCTACTTACTTTTATGTACTATACTTTTATACAATACTTACAATACTACTTGCTATCATTGGTATTAGAATCCCCCCCTAAAAACAGCAGTACCCTCTATTATAAGAAAGGTTTCGCTTTACTAACTACACCAACTGCCTCTCCTGAGATTCCCCATCAGACAGGAATCATATTTACCATATAAGCTCAAAACCTGACTGAAAATGTGATGTAATTCATGCCTCATGGAAAGGTCATGCACGTTGTAATTTGACTGCTGGCGCCATCTGGAATGAGCAGAGGGGTAGATGGACATTGGTGGTGTGTGTCTGCATTGTGTGATTACAGTGGTGTACAGAGAGCTGCATTGTGTTGTGTGATTCCAGGTGGACAGAGAAGCTGAGGGCTTTCCGCTGACAGCAGGAAGGGATGGGTGTGGGGGCGAGGGGGCTCTACGCTTCCCCGAACCATCATCAATAACACCTACAGTTCAGCCTGGAGCGCCATTTTGTATACATGCACAGTATGTGCTCATGATTGTATGCATGTGGAAGGACAGACTATATGTCAAAGCATGTCCCAAGTTGTGTGTGTGTGTATGTGTGTGTGTATGTGTATGTATCTGCAGCATCTGGCCTACTGGGTTCAGGGAGCTGAACTCTGAAGGATGTCCTTCGCCTACACACACTCTCCATGAAACCCTCATAGGGATAACAAGGTTGCACACACTCATACACTCAAAAGCCCACTCACACTTTTATTCATTGCTGTACTATTTGGGTAGGATGTCAGTCACACCCATAGGTCAACAACCTCAGCTTAAAGCTGCTCATATGGATATCATATCATTCTAAAAATAGATAACCAAACCCTGTGAAAGGAAAATCCACAGGAGCTTGATATTACACACACAGTAAAATCCACAGGAGATTATAGTCTGCTCTTCAAAGTAAGTATAAGCAATATTAGTGGCAGGGCTGTAGAAAACATCCGTAATGCCATTAAGACTGCTCATCATCTGCAGATACAGTAGAACAGTAGCCCTTTGTGTTTGCCTATGGGATGATTAGTGTGAATGTGTGTGTGTGTGTGTGTGTGTGTGTGTGTGTGTGTGTGTGTGTGTGTGTGTGTGTGTGTGTGTGTGT
>JAOWBC010001592.1:3119537-3145607 GCA_028566105.1 Hypoplectrus providencianus
GTGTGTGTGTGTGTGTGTGTGTGTGTGTGTGTGTGTGTGTGTGTGTGTGTGTGTGTGTGTGTGTATGTGTGTGCTGTTCTTGCTGTTTCACAGCAGTGGATATTTCCCTTGAAATGTGAAACGGATGCCTTAAAATAGTAAACGAGCATGTTAGCGTGAGTATACAGAACTTGCATGTGTTGAACAATGTGTTCAAATGTGTGTGTATGTGTATGTGTGTGTGTGTGTGTGTGCAAAATCCCCACCCGGTCCATTGAGGAAATCTTTGATCTGGAGGCAGAGGAGAGGAGGGGGGATGCCCGTTTTACTGTCTACCTCTCCTGCTACTGTCTGCAGCCAAAACACATTGTAGTCCAGAGACTCTGGCAGAGTCTTTCCTGGGTCTGGATGAAAGATTAAAGACGAAGAAAGAGGAAAAAAAGAAGAAAAGGGCACAGAGAAAGGAGAACAGGACAGACAAAACATTTTTAACATTGATTTTTTGTCTTCCTCTGTCGTAATAATTGGTTGGTAGCAAAGTTACATTCACATTTTCTTTAAATAGGTCATACATCCTAATCAGAAGATCCAAATTCCCAATCCTTTAATTCTCCCTTTTCTACACAAACCTGGCCACTTTCCTCTCCTAATCTCGCTTACCTAGGCACTTGTAGTCAGAAGCTACTCCTCTTAAGGCCACGTCAAACACAGAAAGCTCCATCCTCTGCTTGCGGTGGTGACAGCTGAGCAGAGCGGAAGGTTGCATCACCTGGATGTACAGGAGAGGTTCCAACACCTGGTCCCCAGCCCCTCTTCTCCCAGGCTGCCTCACTATAGTCACACCCAGGGCTTGGCGAGCTGAGGAGCGACTTGGAGTTGGCAAGCCACCCAGGGATAGCAGGCTGCCTTTCAGCAGCGGAGAAGCCGGCTGGGAATTGTTGCTGTTGAGGATGTCCTCAGCTGTTAGGCCAGCAAGGGAACCCTGGGCGACTGGAGCAGGGTCTGGAGTGGGGGAGGCTGAGGCTGGAGGAGACTCAGGCGGGATCTCAGGCTGGTTCAGGGCACTCTTTCCCACCTGAAGTAGATGTAGTAGGATCATTTAGTACTGTGTCATGCCCAAGCAGCAATCCCCAGGCCAGAAAAGCCTGTGCAGAAGGGCTTTAAAACTGTATTCCATGTAATGGCCAGTAGGGGGCGACTACACTTTGCAAAGAAGTCCATTAGTATCAAGGTCAATATGAAGTTAACCCTATGTCTAACTTGATTTTAACTTGATTAGTACCTCAATAAACATTTTCCTAATGAGTTTATGGTCTCAATCGCTAGTTTCAGGTCTTCTTTAGTATACCATGATGTTCACCTTGTAAATTATGGTCCTATTCAGAGTAAAACTGATGACAAACAGGGTACGCTGTTGGGCAAGAGAGACCTGTGATTGACAGGTCATGACCATAGTGCACTGAGTGGCATGACCTTAGAACTTTGAACTCGTAAAAATGTTTTCAGTTCATCAAAAATTGGTTGTTTAGGGTTTAGTCACACAAAAAGATTTTCTTAGAAGTCGGCTGTTAATCCTGAATAAAGATTAATGCTAACCAAGCTAGATACATTTTTTTAACTCTGGGCTTCAGAAACCGAATCCAAAAAACCAATGTGTAATGTCACAATGATTTTTTTATGGAGACTACAATCAAGCCTTGTTTTCTGCAAAATGATGAAACACTACCAATGTAGTGGTTTATCATAATTCACTAGTGTCAATCAGTTTTACAAGAATTCTGTTCATTAAAGCCTTATAAGCGACTGTTTGAAGGGAAATGCAGTTCATAAATATACTTTGGACTAAAAAAAAGGCCACATAGCGCAAACAGACGTTGTTATTACCGAGCATGAAAACTGAAGAGTTCTAAATGCCTGTAACAACAACAGCATGTGCTTGTTTTTCTATTTTGTGTGGGACAGTGTTGAGCTGGTGCCCAGGAGCCTTTCACTTACATATCAGCCTAGATCACATTACCCCTGTGTAAAGTGTAAAGAGCAGCAATATGCATCATACATATACTTTTAACGTCTTAAGTCAGCTTGATGGGCAGTAACAGATTGAATGGATTAGCACAATGACTTAATTTACTGTAATATCCATGTATAACAGTATAGAAAACACGTCATTATGTTGGATAAAGTTCAGGTATATGCACGTGGACTGTATGAAATTACACTCATAAACCACAAAACCACAATTCCAAATTGTTAAGTTGATTTGAAAACTGTGTAATATTCATCATTTGTACTTTTACACCGCTCACAGTCTCACATAAATAACGTGTATTGCTTTTGTGTATAATATGGAAAATTATACACACATGGACAAAAGCCTAATTCAGGAACTGGCTCATGAGAGCTTACATGTCACAGGCTTTTTGTTTACCTTATCCCCAGGCTCCTTCTTCTCGGGTGTGCTGGGGGTGTCCGACGATGAGGGAAGGGCCTTTGGGGGACTGGAGCAAGCATAGGTCATGACAGACAGCCTGCTAGCTGTGAGAAAGATGTCGAAAGGGATGAAGCTGAGGTTCTTGGTGATGGCGGACTTGTGGGAGGGCCTGGCGATGCAGTGGTGGCTGGCCCCACTCTGCTGCTCTATTTGGACGATGCGAATGCGAGCGCTGTCACTGCCGAAGCCGCTGTCCTGCCCAGTCCCGCTGTGACGTGATGAAGAGTCAACACCTGCCGCAGGGTCTCGAGTGCCACGTTTCTGCTCGTGTCGACGCACCTGGATACAGAGAAAGAGGAAAAGTAAGGCTGTGTTCACATGCTTTACTGTGAAAAAGAGCTTTTCTTTGCCTGCTTTTATAGGCAGAGTTGGAGCAGCTTCTCTTTTAATCGCTTAATTCCACAAACACCTCACAGCTCAACATGTGCACCAGCTTGACAAATGTGTAGAACATCAGACTTCAATTTGCATTACAACAAAGTGCATTATCTGAAACCAAACCAAGATGATGTTTTAGAATAGCAAAGATGGTTCAAACCATCAAACAAAAATGTATGAGAGCACTTTTTTCTTTTTTCCACAAAGTTTGTTTCTTGTTTGGATCCTGACTTTACAAGAGGACACAAACCAAATAACTCGCTTGATTGAAACCATAGACAAATTGACCTAAGAAGGAGAGCATCAAATATCCACAGAGACATTAAAGGCATGCTCTGGGACTTTTTCTGCGGTCTTAAAATCATTTTGCACTTCTTGCAATATTGGAAATGTCTTTTAAAAAGGGCCTCACCCCAGCAAATCGAATGGTTTCATGCAGAGACTGTGGTATTGTGTATAAAGCAGCCGTGATTTTATGCTTGGCTCCTACTAACGGATGTCGGGAGAGTTCCAAACGTTGTGGCAATAAAAAGCTTTCTGTGACACATGATATAAATCAATGTGAGTAGGTTGCTGGGTTTAAAGCGACAATGAAAACAGGCATCTTTATTCTGCAACTAAAGCATGCCATCTTCAAAACTACTAAGAAGGTGCCACTGGCTCCTAGGTGACAGGAAGGGAACAAACATATAAAACTAAATATTCCCTCTGGGATAACACATCGCTAGAAATGTTTATATTGAACTGGCATGTGTGGGTAAAAAAGGAGCACAGAGCATTTACGTTTACAAATTAAAAAAAACAACAACATTTCTAAACCTTCCTTTAAATCCTTTCCCTTTTTTCCTTACAGTGGAGCTGAGAACACTAGAAAGTTAAAATACAGCATAAGAGAAGGCAAAGAGGACATATGTAAACAGGTTATTCAACTTCACTGTTATAAATGCAGGTTTGTCAGGTGCATCATGGAGACACTTGGGCCTATTAATCATCATCATTTCCAACATGTCCAACACTGTTTCCCCATTATTAAGGCCTTCACCCATGCTTCTCATTTTCGTTAATGGGTACAAAGTCAGTTTCAATTAGCTACTGCTGTCTTGAAAAACTTGATTGAGATTAACTGAAAATAGAGGAGACATACAGAAAAAGAGTTTTCAAGAAACCCAAGGTATGTCCCGTTCTATCCCACCCTCAACTGCTCCAACCTGCACATGGTTACCATTACAGCATGTACTCTCAGCTGCCCCCTCTCTCCACATCGCTCCCTCCCACTCTCTCCATGAGAATTTTAAATGTATATTATTGCTGTGGCGGAGATAGTGTTTCAAGACCTCCAGGCAAATACTAAACCCACTGGCAGCACATTAGACAGAATACTTGACTTATTAGATATTTCCTATTCTAAACAGTGTCATCAAAGGCTAAGAACAAGAGCCATATAAAACGCCGCGGCATGCCTGCTCGCCTGCCTGTTCTGTTCTGTTCGTCCATGCTCATGTGTGGGGCTTCTATAGGAATCGGCCCTGCCAGATCCCGCTCCTTTGCTTGCCCTAATGAGGACAGGATGTGTGCACTTCTTTTCTGTAGAAATGTAAGATTTTCCAAGCAATGGGGAGGGGAGAGAAGGCAGAAAAGGGCCTGGACTTGCCTCCATGTGTGTTGTGTTAAGCTGGTGAAACTGGTGCATTGAGGTAAAGAGGTATTTCAAAAGGTATTCAGCAAAGGCAAAACGTCTACTCAGAGAAGCTCCCCTACGTTAGAAGGGACAAATAAGATGCACAGCAGCTGGGAAAGAGCAAGCGCCAGGAAAAACTGCCAGATACTCTTTACGCTTCTCTGTCTCTCTTCCCAAGCTTAGGCTGTACACATGCATTTACAATTACAGCAAATACCCCGTCTTCTCTTTAACCACCACTACTAAGAGAGTGCCCCCTAAGCAAATTCTTGGTCTAAATTTAGATGTGCTTACAAGTGGAATAACGGATAATGGGGAACACAATTGGGGGCGTAGAGGAAAAGAGACAATGAGAAAACATACCACAGCACACAGTTGGTCATATAGTTTGAATCAATGCATGCAATCAGTGCATTCACAAACATGTACACATAAACACACATGAAGTCACTTGCTTTCCCAGGGTTTGATCTCAGCTATACTTTTAAAGCACATGACTGGATTCCCTCCTAAGTTTCTGGGCTCAGTTATATTATCCACATTGTGAAAAAGAGAACAGGTATACACAGAAGACATAAACCTGTGGCTCTGTAGTCTATATGCTTTAACCTTTCGCCAATTTATTCATTGACAGAGGGCAATAAATTCAGAATACAAACATGCATTGTAGCTGCAGGCCTGGTCCCAGCTGAAATCCCCCTTTCCAACCATTACTTTCGATTATATTATATAATGGCTGCACTGAAGCGCTATTTCCAGATCCCAATGCAATCTTTCTCTGGACTTAGTTGATCATGATCATGCGTCTACACACACATACCACCCCCCCAACCCCCATCAGCCAATCATGAGGTCATCCCCTCAGAGTCTCTAGGCAGAACATTCTGGAAAATGGAGGATAATCCCCAAAGTGTGAAACTATGAGTCTCCCAAGTGCCAATCATATCAGAGTGCATCTGTACGACTTCTGACCCCTATTTCTGTCAGTGTAACTCAGAACAGCTTGCCCAGAGGAAGGCTAATATGCGGAAGCAAATGTCACATCATCCAAATGCCACCCGTTTACAGTGTTGGCTGGCTAGTTCAATATGACAACATCACTTTTACATCTGAATACCACATATGCAGTTGATTCTTTCCAGATGAATGAGAAGTAGGTTGCAATTCAGGTTCAGAGATCATGGAACATGAAAATGTGGATGTGTAAGATGGTCGAGAAGTCCACTGTACTTGACACGGAGGAATATAATAAATAAAGTTAGAGTTACAAAGGTGACTATTATTTCTTTCAAAAGTGTCCATTTAACAGTCACATATCCTCACTGAAGTCTGGATTGTATAATAGAGCTCAACGAGTGCCCAAGATTACTTTAGGGACATGAAAAACACCCAAAAAAAGATGGAGAAAAGACACGAGAAAGACACAGAACAAAAGACAGGCAAAAATAAGATGTTGCAAAATAAAACCATGCTGCTACTAGTCTGTGTGTGGCCAGACATGAATAAACTGGCATAATGTACTGAGAAAGTACAGAATGCCACTGAAACACACGAGAGATGGACAACATATCACAGGAACACACACTGATTGGCAGGAATGTATAATAAATAGTAAAATGTCTTTTGGTGATATTTATAAAAGTAGTGGTGATTTAAAAGGTTGGTTGGGTCACATCAGTAAGTGACAAAAGTGCTAATTAAGTGAAATGGTCAAGACAGCGGTAAAAAAAAAAAGAACTTAAATGTTGGTGTTGAGTGGAAAAGGTCATCAACTTGACATCATTAGAGAATTAGAGAGCAGTTCAAAGAAAACACTGAAGGATGTGGGGACAGAGTTGTCACAGAGAGACAGAGACAGATTACAGGCACATTTCTTTGTTTTATCATGCTTTCTTCCAAAGAAAAAAAAAATCCATGTATAATGTTTCCATTTCTGGCTGTCACCTCCTCGAGTTTCCCATTCACAGCAATATATATGCTTGTTTATTAAATTTAACAGTTACTGTGGAGAGAAAACAAGCTGCAATTAGGAGGATAGCTCAACTTAAATGAAACCAGTGGCAGGCGGTTTCAGTAGTCATAGTAGTCAGGTGAGGTCAGCTCAGGAACTACGCTGCTTTTCATGCATCATATTTTTCATAAATTGCATCTTGTTTATCACACTTTTCCCATGTTCTTTTGTAACTTCAGTAGAATTCCCATTGAAAAGGATGGAAGTCATATTACTAAATCTCTCTGACAGATCTATTCAGTTGAGCTACTTGCTTGCACGACGCCTGCATGGAAATCAACTTCTGTATCTTGACTGCATCAGAGTTTACAGGTTAGGCCCCTGCTGTGCTACCCGCTATTGTTTACCAGAACCATAAAGCCGATAGCAGGCCTCTGTGCCTTTGTGCTGATGGAAGAAAACCTCAATGCAGCAATACCTCATCTTAATCAAAAATAATAACAATAATACTTAACCAAATGCCATAAAGACCGCAATTCATTCTATCATTTTCTGGAGGAAAACAGAGGGGGGAAGGCATTTATAATATGAGGTCACCGCTCTTTGTACGCCATAACAGCGGTCACAAAGCAAAAAGGGGCATCAAAGGCAGTCATTTAATACATTCAACTTTGTTTCAATAACAAAGGCAACCTGCTATGCACTTCAACTGAACCACAACAAAGAAGCAAGGGAAGGTCGCGACCCTGGAGCCTGCAAATGGATGGTGAGTGCTTCAGAGTGACTGTCAACTGTATTTTAAACACAGTGTACTCCAAAGCTCAGGGCGCCGAGTGGGGCCATTTTAACAAGCTCCCTCCACCCAGTAATGCTGGTGGGTGGGTTTACTCTTCTAGGATTTAACAGCATGAGAGACAATATTCTTTTCGTTCCCTCTTCCCACAATCAAGAGCCCCCAAGCATCCCTCCTTAGTCCTTCAATCTGAGCTTCAGACAGAATAAGAAAAATAACAATGTTGGAATATTTTGCTTACCATGTCAGACACTCTCTTGCTCCCCTGATGCCGTGTGACATTCAAGGGGGAAAGCAAACATCCGTATGACAGTAATAATTTATGCATGTTGACATTCCTAAAGCGCTGGGTCAGTTGGAACACTTTCCATCCGGAAAGACCTACTGGAGGAGAAGTGAGGAGAGGCGAGGACTGAGTATGACATGGCTGGTCTACATAGAGGAACGCCTGTGAAACACCTAACTGAAAAAACAACGAAAAGATGAACAGACAAGAAAACATGTTTTCAGCTGCTTTATGGCTTATAAAAGCCCTGGCTCAGAAACAAAGATGCAGAATGATAAAGGCTGGAGAAGGAAAAGAAAAATTGTGAAATGGGTGGGTTAATGTGATCCATCTGGGGAACTACAGTACACTCAACAAAAACCTGGCTCTGGGAGATGTGGCGGCCAAAGCCTCTGTTTTATAATTGATTGAAGTTCAAGAGAAATTCTCTCCTTTCCCTCCACATGACATCAGTTTGCTTACAAGTATTTTGCCACAAATAAAATGCGGATTGCCATTGCTTAATAAAGCAGAGCCGGATCTAGAGCGCTGACATTCAGCAGGCTGCAGTGTTGTGCTCAACACGTTGAGTTTAAGACCGAGACCTTCCCAGTACGACTCCAGGCCCTCAGAGGAGCTCGCCAAACCCACCATGCCCCGCTCGTAAGCTTTGGCAATCAAGAATGATTTAAAAGGTCTGACAGACACCACCCTAAAAGCTCAACAGGAGACTTATTGCTTCAGTCATCCTCAACAGATCCACCAATCTAAACCGAAAACCTTGATTCAGATCCACCAATCAAACCCAATGCTTGGGTTAAAGGGTGATTGCGAGGACATGGAGGAATTACCCCATATCACTACAATAACACTGGCTGTTTGTATAAGCAGGATGCAATGTACTTGTATTAGTCAGGGAAGAAAGTGTTCAAAAATGCCAGAAGACCGTTTCTAGATTAACACCACAAGTGTGTTAGTGAAAACAAACAAAGGGGAAAAGTGGCTCGAGCGTCATGATGTAAGTATTCAGAAATGATACACAGACTTTCTCTGCTCATCCAACATAATCTCTTGGCTGGAATCAGATGCTGCTACATAGACTTTATCACCAAAAGCTTCCATCATTAATGATAAACAAGATATCAGCCACATGGTAAACAAAACAGGGACATTGAAATTGTGTGATAAAGTTATCATGGGACTAAAGCTAGATGGAGAACTTGGCAGGGAGAATGTGGCTGATAAATGGATGAATGGCCTTTGTACGTGCAGTACAAAAACCATCTATATTAACTCCTTGTCTTACATCCCCAGACAGCTGCAACCAGACTCCTAACATTTTATTTGGTAACTGATTAAATTAAGATGAATCCCAGATGTGGAGGAAGGTGAGATTAGAATGCACCCTACAACAAAAGCGAAAGGGTATGAGAGACAGAGGCACCATTGGGTCTGTCTTAATTGCTATGATCCTGCACAGCAGCAGAATCATCATCAGACCTCCTTTCCTTTGTCCCTTTTCTTCTTTCCATGGGAACAGGGTAAAGAACAACTGGCTCTCATTATCTGTCACTGTCCCCATTTAGCTTTAAAATTTGTGTCGGGGTAATTCTGTAATCTAATATTCAGGCTCCAGTGTTTACACATGCCATGAATCAGAGTGAGGTGGGCTTGATGCTGACGGTGGCGTCTGAAAGTTGTGGGTGTGAAGTGTTTTTCTGTGGGTAAGCTACTGTGGGAGATCCTTTGGGAGTGGAATGTAAAATCTATGAGAGAATATGTTGAGCTTCATACATGCTCTCTTTACAGAATCACAATATAGATACATCCATCTGAAAACAAATGTAACCGTCACTACCTATATACAATGCGCAATTTAGGTTGGTGTGGATGTTAGGCCATATAACCGCTACAGGAAAGCTCAGCCCAGGACAGAGGTTTGTGACAGGAGTGCAGCTTTGTAGACATCAATATCCTTTGTGGTCGTTAAATACATCCAAGCACATGGATGAAATATTCGCTAATATCTCTGTTTTTAACATTTCTTCCTCATATTTTATGGTTGTAGCTGGCTTGAACCAAAGCTATAAAGATAAACTGTGGGTTTCAATACCCATACTACCATACTATTAAGTATGCCAGAATAAGATTGAATACAACCCATATTGCAAAGAAGTTTGGCTGCTGTCTAAAACATAAATAAAAAACAGAATGGATTAAATTCAGAATTCAGTTTGACCATAAAATATACTGTCCATATATAGTTTTCAATTGAATATATGTCACAAAGGATTAGCAAATTAACACACTCCTCTTTATTTATGTTCTAGACTGCATTCCAACTTATTTGGAGTGAGGATTGTATGTCCCAGTACATAATATATGTCATATGCAGTGATAAAAATACCATGTTTTACTACATCTGGTCACATTTTGCAGTGTGCAAGCTGGCATGCCTTACTGTCCCACAATCATCTGTAGAGGCACAAGATCATGATGAAGTAGTAAGTCTGCATGTATGGACACTGTATGCAACAGTACATACTAAAAGTATGTGTTTCCAAATGTATAGTATGGTAGAGACAGAAGACTCCGCCTGTGGACATAGATGAGGCATTTCATTTATGACTTTAAATCATATATGTTTGCTTCATAATGAGAACATGTTGAAAATGCAATTATTCGGTGTAATCCTCTTTCATTTCCACACTGTTTACATTTAGTGGATAAAATGATGTGTGGCAATGCACCACAACTGACAGGCATGCACAGTGAAAACACATCCTCAGAGCAATCATCAGGTTTCAGCCTAGCCCTCAAGATCACTCATCCAAGCTTTCAACTTAACATCATTAGCTTTGGCATTATGTTTTCAACAAACAAACAACAAAAGAGACTTCAAACTGCATTGTCTTCAGCATGGGCTCGGTGGTTCCCGAAAGCAGACGTCTGAGAGACTTCAAAAAGCAGTGGAGATGCCTTTCATTAGGTCATAAAGTGTTCTTCTGAAGCGCCTCCCTGCGCTGCCTGGCGGCCATGTCTGTATTCTCTGCTTTAGTTACAAGGTTACAGGGAAACAGCAACGGCAGGAAAACAACGGCAACCCGAGGTGAGATGAGGCTGTTTGGACCAGGACAGGGTGAGAGGTGTAGGGCTGAGGGGGATAGACGAGCCCCAGGTGGTCTGTGCTGCTGTGGTCAGCCCACACCCGGGGGAACCAGCACAAACACATACACAAAAACTCATGGTCTGCAAAAGTACACACTTGCAAGTGCACACCAGTCTGTATACGCATAAAAAAATGAGCACACACACACACATGCACAAACACACAAAAAAATATATGCATACGATTGCATACAAATTCAAAGAGCAGCGTGAAGACAGAGACAGTCCTGGCTCGCTGTCTATTTACAGAGCTGAAATTAGAAGAGGAGGATTGAAGTAATCTTCCTTTAATTTCTCTCTGGATGTGCTCCCAGGGCTGAGTGAGACAAAGGCTCTGATGTGCTGTACGTTAGGATCTCAAAGGAGAATGATGCAAGACCCCCTGTCCCCTCATCTGGGTTAGCAGGCAGGGCCTCGATAAGGGGAACGCAGAGGACAAGGCTAGAGGACACATCGGTGCAATAAAAGCCCAATGTTAAAAATACAGGAAAAAAAAGTTGAGCTGACTACAAAAATGGCCTGCAGCTTTGAGAACCCGATGGCTGCAGTGGACAAGCACAGTTCAGGAAAGAGGCATCATTTCAGGTGCTACAGACCCGATCAATTGGCTGCAGTGTTGGGATTCAGAAACACAGTTTAACATGGAAAGAACACCTGTAAGACATTAAACTGTAAAACTAAGTCATCACAGCACACTTGAGTTGTTTTTTTCTGTTCTGGCTGGAACACTGGCAATTTAAAATACTGCAAGTCAATTGAACACATTATCAAAAATGGATTTTTAGCTTTTGGACTGCTCCAAGTGTTGGAATATGTGAGGTGCATGTGATGATTCATCTTTGTCATGCACATCTGAACCACCGGAGCAGCTCCAAGCAGACAAACTGAAACAGGTGAGGTATAAAATCAAGCTCACCTCTTGATTATCCAAAACATCTGAGTTATGTTTTGGAGTTATGTCTCAAGTGGCTACAAGGCACCTATCAGTGCATATCTATCATTGCCTAGATTTCATTTGGGTTAACGTGCCTCTATCAGGTTTCAGGACCAGTCACAAGCCTTAAGCACAAAGAAATCATTCAGACAGACATTCACAGATAGGACTTGAGGTATAGATAGAATTAAAAAAAATAAATAAATAAAAAGAAACAGATTTCATAATAAGGGCAGCACCTAATGACTAAATCCATTAGTAACTAACATGTCAAATTAAACAGTTAATTTGGTTCAAAGGCTGTAAAGACCTTTTACTCATTCAACACTCTAAAAGTTTAAAATGAATAAAACTGATAAGGCAGTCGAAATTGTGCTTGAAAAATGGCTGAAATAATGACTTTTTATTAAAATTATCACATGATTTTACTCTATCTGACCTGGCTGGATAACATTGTAGCATAGACATGAGGAAAAAGAGGAACATGTGCTTGCACCCATGGAAAATCTTCTAAGAGCCTGGAATGATGTGTGAATTTTTAGGGTTTAATTTGAAGGTAAATATTTAGTTTAATGAGAGCAGTCCAAGAGGAACTCAGTAGTACTCTGATCAACTGCAGGACTTACAGATACTGTATTTTAATAAAGGCAAATGCAAACATTTTATCCACACTGATGGGTGCACACACATGCACAACCACATGCATGCTCTAAAACACACACATGCACACACACTTCAGCTACACCATCCAAGTTATAGAAACAGAACCCAATACTCTCCATCACCTGTTATTCTAGGTGGAATCTTGCTTATACAGGTGTAGAGGAAAAAAAATCTGCTTCCTCATTTCACCTCTTCAGATGAAAATTGTGGGCTTTTTCACTGAACAAAGTCTGGCATGGTGTGTGTACATATGTGTCTGTACGAGTTGGCCTGGTGTGCACTGCTTTTACCAGTCCCCTGGGTGTGTGACCCGATTTCCCTCGCAGCCAGAGAGAGAGGGCACTCCTGACTCCTCCTCACCTGAGTCGACACCCGATCCCAGGGTTCACGGTGGGGGCCCGCTGCCTCTCCTCAAAGGCCCCGTTTGTTTCCCCACTCTAATAGAATTCCAACCTTCGTGATTTTATCTGGAGTTTTCACGCCAATTTTGCCAAAACCGATTGAGGAGAGAGCAAATTCAGCTGCTACTGATCTCAAATAGATTGAGTTTCCAAGGGGCCAATTTAAGAATGTGCCACGGTTATGCTTTGAGAAAAAGGTTGGTTGGGGTGCGGGGGCTGAACAGGCAAGGTGAGTTGTTATGACTGGCTGTCAATTAGCAGTTGATTCACACAGGAGGGTCAGTGAGACATGAACAAAAATGGGGGGAAAAAAAAGATACGCTTTCAAAACAAAAGACGGGCAGCAAGATGAACACTGACTATGAAAATATGTATGTTTAAGATAAGCTGAGACAACGACGCTTACTTAACAGATGTAAGGCAGCCAAAATGGAAAAGGAGATGGCTGTGCAGGGAGCCTTATTTATTATTACTCTCAGCAGCAATAGGGCGAAGGAAAATAGTGCTAAGCAGGATGGGAAGAGGTCAGGGTGAAAGGGATCTGGCCCTCAGAGAGGGTTAATAGCCAGGCTGACTGGTTAAGAGCTGACCTCTGAGGAACGCCAGCTCCCACATTTACAGACAAATACTTTGGACAGAGCCAGCAATCAAAGCAAACACCGGATTCAGGCTCTCTGTTTCTCACTGTGTCATGTCTCATCTCCGTGGATTTCTCCCTTACTCCTTGTTCCCTCTTGCATTCTCTGTCATTTGGCCACCCTCTCTCTCAAGCTGTCTCCACTCTCTTACTGTCTGCACTGTTCCGATTTTCACTCTCATCTGATGTCTCCCTATTTCTGTTGGCCAGCAGCGCACATAAAAGCTCTTCTGACACCTCACTGTCCTGGAAAGATCGGAGGTCGAGTGAGAAACTTCAGTTCTCAAAGCTCAACAGCTACGAGACAATATGAAACACTCATCACAAAGAGGAGCGGCTTTTGGAAATGGTTTACTTTAAACATACACAGACAAGGATTCAGCCCAGGTTGCTCACTGAGCCAAGCTTGTCAACAACACCATGGCTTAGATAAGCCGTCTTATGTGCTTTTGACATTCAGCTAATACTCCTACATGAACAAGAGCTAAATCGTTCTACAACAGGGCAGAATAGGTCACCAAGCTTCCATTCTCCCACACTTAGTAGCATTTGGAGTGAAGATTAAGGTGAAGAAATGTCTTGATTTGTCTCATACATTTTATCATTGTTTTTGAAAACTGTATAAGTACAATATATATATTCAACCCTGTAAAAACCCATCTGCCAACAAGCAGATAGGGTTATGGTAAAGAAACTGTAAGATGTGACCTTAAAAATGAAGCCTCATACATGTTTTTTTGGCCTAGGGGTTCTTCTGTTACAAGTTCTCCCCACTTTTTTTGGTCTAATGTAAACCCTTCTGCTACCCTCAAACACACCTCGGCAGGTGTTGTTTTAAGAGGTTAATGTTGAACTCTTTCTTAATTAACATTTCACACAATGTTGCGACTTCTTTGGAATCAGGGTTATAGTTCAGAGTATCTTTCCTGCTCTTGATTTATATTACATTATGCCCTTAGTATCAAAAGACAATGCTTTTACTTTTTGCTTAGACAAAATCAATGAAACAATAAATACAATCGAAAAGCTCTTTACTGTCCGGACGCGTGTGACTGCAGTAGAAAGAGTTTATGTGGATGAAACACATGCATCAGTAAAACACTGCCTCCTCCCCACAAATAGCCTAAAACTGCTGTCCAAACCCACTGACAAACCAAACCAGCTACCGACCAGCATGCTCGTGCCTACTGTAAATTCACTTCTCACAGCGGTTCGCTTTGGCTGGCTTTCTGCTTCGCTGTCTACAGTGCCGCATTAGTCCAGCTTTGCGTGAGAGTGAAGCTTGTGTGCATCCTTAACACAGGCGTTTAAAACTACACCAATGTAATAATACAGTAATATCATAATCTGCAGACTGTCAAATTCTATCTGTCTCCAGAGGAGGAACCCTCCTATCTGTCAGCCAGCTAGCTACTACACTAGCCAGCTCTGGAAGGACCAGCACTTTTCCAACCAGGAGCTGTGCCAGTCCCACCAGGGAAAAAGAGATGAATGAGAGGATACGAAGAGCATGGAAAAGAGAGGAAAGTGATAAAAGGGGGAATAAAGAAGAGTTGGATGGTGTTTAAAAGACGCAGGACACTGAGAGGGAAAAACAAAGTAGGTGGTAGATAGAGATGGATATAGCCTCACTATGCCAACTAATGCGGTAATTGATACAAAAAGGAAAGGAATAAAAGAAAAGAGAGAAAAGGAGGGGGGGAGGAAGGACAGAGATAAGGCAGGTAATGGGTGATTGAGAGCTTTTTCCCATGTGTGTTCACTAAAAACTGTAATTCAGAGGTTCCTGTGAGGCCTGATACCTTGTTCTGAACGTGGGTGCGCCTGTGCGTGTGTTTGTGTGTGCACTGGCATCAGTGTGTGTGTGTGCGAGTGTTGGAGGAAGTCTAAAGCCCTGTTTCCCATGCGTGTAATCATCCCAGGATGAGGTGGAGGATGAAGCCGAGCGGGACTTCCCCTGCACCAGAGGGTATTTTCCTCTCACACTGTGGTACAAGCACATGGCTGACCCGGGCTGCCTCTGCCTGTGTGTGTGAGAGAGGGACATACCAACATGGGATAAGGGAAACTATTTTTTAAATATTCTCTATTTTGGCTCTTAACCAGTTTGGTGGGACATTACTAAAATACTTTGGGAGCTTGTCATTGTGGCAACTGCATGTCAGCCAGACAGTGATGCCAAGGAAGAGAGGTTACACAATAAAATCTGCCAAAAGGAGCGGATGGCACTGAGGAGGCAAATAAGAGAGTGATGTGAGTGGAGGAATGAGCAGTGGTTTAGAAACTGGGATGAGAAACTGCTGGGAAGATGAAGGTTTGCACACTTTCACATGAAGTCATTAACTACTCAAATAACGTCAACAGAGCTGAGACACAGAAAGCACAAACAAACACAAACAGGTCAGCTGTTCGGTCATAAAGCAGTATTACAGTACTGGCTCACAAATAAAAGGCTGCAGGCAGTTACCGTGCAGCGAATGTGGGGACCATGTGTATGTATGCACACATGTGTGTGTGAGGGTATACACTTCTGTGTTGCTGGGTGACAGTGCCGATGACAGAGCGGTGAGATAAGTCCCAGAAGCCGCTCTATCATCTATTCATAGCTCCCTCACTGTGGGACCTCCTGCCGCTGAAAGCTGCCTGATCTCAGCCCAGATTCACTTTATCATCATTAACATCAACCAAAAAAATACAGAGATGAAGTCAAACTGTGACGGACCGTGGCTAATGCTGTGATAAACATCCTAATAATGCATTGACTTAAAGAGCAACAAATCTCCTTATGGGCCGCTTAGAAATCATGTTGCATTCGTTTTGCATTTCAATCATGATTTAAGTGGAAACTGACTGGCTGCAACGCACAATGACACATAATATACGGACTACAGGAAAATAATAATCTTGGACAGCCTATGTATGCATAGGTCATAATAAAAGTGTGTATGTGTGTGGACAGATTCTCTCAGAGCAGAGCTCAGTGACTAGAGGCTCACACATACTGCCCACGCGCCTGGCTCGCCTCACCACTGCCAGGGAACCCAAAAGCCCCTACAAAACAAATTCATTAACCCAGACAATAAAACACAGCTGTGAGGGGCGATGGGAACTGTTTGAAATCAGTGCCCGGGATTGGGGGGAATCTGTTCAAGGCAAACAGCGTGTTCTCAAAATGTCTAGGAAAGAAAAAAATATAAAAAAAAAAAAGGGAGGAAAGGATTTGGAACTAAGAGAGAGAGAGAGTGAGCAAAAAAGCAGTGTTTAATTTAAACTGTTTCTGGTACAGGCGCTGACTGTGAGAGCGGAGATGCTTTACTGAAGCACAACAACAAAAAACAATTCCCCTGCACCAGATGCTTGAGATCCAGGACCTGTTTTTAATTGAATCCTTTGAACAGGTTGTATAAAGGATGTACAAACAAAACTGTCAAATACTATAAATATCATTACGGAAGTTGGGTTTGAATTTTAAAAAAGAAACATGCACCAAATCCAGACTCTGATACTGTGGAAACTGGCAAATGGAAATACATCTGAACCTTATGATGATTATTTGTAACCTGTTAGCAGGGGGTGGACAGGCATCTGTTTTATTCTATCCAGTTTATTCTAACTACATCAAGAGCCCTTACCTGTTCCAAACAATGTCAGTGCACATACTTCTGATATTATTTGATGGTGGTGTGTCTAATGTGTTAGCGGGGGGTAGACAGGCTGCTGGCAGAGCAGACAGCGAGTGACGAGAAGCAGCTCTCACGGAGCTGGGGTCTAAGCATGGCATGCCATGATGCTGTAGTTAAAGGCACCACTAGAGGGCTCTGCAGCTTGTAGAATGAGCTTCTGCAAACCAGTACACACCAGACCAGATTATGTCTTAGTCACACTGACCTCCCTTCTGCGGGTTCTGGGCCAAGCAGCCGGACAGATGCGGCCGCCAAAAGACTTACGACACTGAGATAGATGGAGGTACAAATAGTTTTAAAGAGAGTGTCCAAAAAGTCAAAGCCAGACCACATTATTCAGAGTAACCTCCATGCTCTGCAGCTGCACAGAGGTGAAGACACACACTGACTGACCTCAGTGTTAATGATACTGTTACGCTCCATAATGGCACTACTATAAAACCGAATGAGCACAGAACATGGTATAATGCACCTGAAATTAATATGGTACAATAAAAGTAAAAAAGTGAAACACTGAGAGTTCCCAACAACTGTGACCAAACAGCCAATATTAAATGAAAGCAGAGGAATTTTCCCAAGCATATACTGTATACTTTATTTCTCAATAGTGGATGGATGATCATTATATTACATCACTCTGGACCTATGGGTCATTTCAATTTCACTTAATCCAGCTGAAGGAAGCAATAACACAGTGGTTTAATTTGACTTTTTTTTTTTTTTTTTTTTTTTTTTTTAACAAAAAGTTGCCTGTTCTCATTTGTGGATAAACTGGGAAACACGGTGAGGGAAAGGAACATAACACTTAGCAGCTACTGTCACAGTGCCCTTGAGCAATAGCCTTAATCCCCAGCTCCTCCGGCTGGAGTTGTTCAGCCTAAATGAACAGAAAAAAAATAAATCACACACGAAGGATTTTTATGTATGTGTGGAACTTTGTGTATGTGAGGGTAGCTGTTGCTGGAAGAGTTTGGAGAGATGCTCAGTTTACATTGCCTTGAGAATAAAGGTAAAAAAAAAACACTTTCTTTAATGGAGTAAAGCTGAAGGTTTTTTAAACTGTTGCCAATGGACCTCCCAGAAAAAGCTGCCTGCTGAACTTTTTCATCCTGCCTTGAACCTGGATGAACCCTCTGCAGCCGTTAGCTGCCCCTCAACAGAATCAAGCCATGAATCATTACAAGTCAGGGGTGAGGGCTTCGAGATCACTCAAATCAAAACCAGATGCACAGCAGGCACCTCCGTACGACTGACTGTATAAATAACTAAATAAATGAATAAATAAGGCCTCAGACTGTGTCTTCTCTTATTAGTTCCTATAGTGATGTACTTGAAAATCTGATAAACAGACAAACTTGATGGTACAGTTCTTGTATTTTCACATTTCATTTTCGGTTGTTGGTTTGTTTTCAGGTGACCGTCATCGCAGTGGATGTTCTGGATCAAAAAGATTCTACTGCTTAAGTTTGTATTACTGCTTTAACTACAGGATTCTGCAGTGGTTACTAAACAGCGAGCATGGTACCAATATCCCTTTAATGTTTTTTTTCTTAGGAATCCAACCACATCACTTGACAGAAGCCTTAACAGGATCTGAGTCATCTGACGCAGCCACTGCACGTCAGTACACACGTCCTCCTGTAAAGAATCCGATGAGGAGATAACAGTAAAATCACTCTGTCAACTCACTTAATTTCATGCCGTTCCCCTTCCTCTACTCTCCCCTGTCCCCTTCCCTCCTCTGCAACTCCGATCCTCACCACAGCTGGTAAATATTTTTATATTGTGTTCCATTAGAAAGTTTTATTAAGCGGTCAGACGGGGCAAATGGCGCCTGGGAGCTCCCTGTCATGTAAACAATAGAAAGGGCCCTGAAAGCTGCAGCTGAGTACAGCACAGTAAACTAAGGTCACATTAGAGAACCGCCTTGCTCTGAGTGAGTAAATATTTAAATGTGTTAGATTCACCCAAAATAGTGAGGGGCACTGTATCAGGAAAACAGTCAGGATGTATTTTTGATTAAACCTATAATTTGTAAATGGATGTTTGAACTTTGGAGCTTCATGGTGATTAACAAGATGTTAATCATCAGTGACAGAGAGGTGAGCTGAGGGCCAAGATGAGATGTGTGAGCATGGGAATATAAGTACTGTAGGCCAAGTGTCATAGGCCCCTATGTGTTTGTTTCTGAGTTCAGCACAATTAATTTATCATTTACTTCAAGCAAACTGAAGAGTAAAAAAGGACATGCTGAATCAAGAGATTGATATTAATTACTATATGTACCTCAGCACTTTTCTCAGGAGCGTCCACCCCCACCATGTTCTCTCTGACAAGCTGCTGCAGGAGCTGCACCTGGGCAACGCTGAGGTAGAAATCCAGACTGCTGGTCACATTCACCTCCAGAGAGTGGCCACACACCACCACCTCCTAGAGAGATGAAGAAGATAGAAGAGGGGGATGTGAGAAGAGGAAGGTGGGTGGAAAAAGCAGGAACATAATTCAGTTACACATCCGGATTCTTTTTTTTTTTTTTTTTTTTACTTTTATACATTATTTGCTTTCTATCTCCCTTGTCTTGCTCCCTTAGCTCTGTTGCAGTTGCTCCCTCCTTCCCCTCTCCCCCTCTTCCCTCTGTCCTCTCCAGGGTCCCACCCACAGCCAGCAGTTCAAACCTCAGCCTGGAGGCTACATCTAACAGGATATCACTCACTAACACTCTGGGTTGAACCACACACACACGGGCCAGACCAACAGTAACTACACACAATGGTATTTGGCAGCTATTGTGTAAACATAATCTATTCAGACCCACTGTTTAAAAACACAAAAAGACTGTTAATATTTTATTCACTTTTCAATGTATCATTCATATTGCAATTTGTTTTCTCATTTAGATGTACAAAACATGAGTATAATAATTAAAATTATTTATGTTAATAGTAGTAGTTATAGCAGTAGCAATAATTCTTACACAAAAGGTCATAACAGAACAAGGTTATCATAATAATTACATTTCATTACAGAATAAGTTGCATGGGTGCATGAAAATACATAAGTATGAACTATGACATGTAGATCTATGTAATGGAGATTATAATAAATACATTAATAATTCAATAAATACCGCTATTAAGTTTGTGTGGTAAACATTAAGCATTCTCGAAAAGCAGTTGGTGAAAAATGAATAGAAATTAACTTGTTGTAATTTATCTACAGTTCACTTCGTAGTTCAAAGTCCTGTTTGTGTTGTTTTTGGCTCTAAGTCTCCATAGCTCAGGGAGTTATACAGATCACATTGTGTCTCTCTGTGTGTGTGTGTGTGTGTGTGTCAGCCCAAACTATGGATTAGCTGTTACGCATTGTCAAGGGGCACGTTAGCGTGGACGGACGAGGCATCAAAGAGGCAGGAAGTCTCAGAGAGCCGTGCCAGAAAACATCAGCTGTATAAGCAGAAAGGTTTGAACCCTGTGGGTCAAAAGCCTCCATTACACAGCGGACTGGCAGAGGGATTCCTAATGAGTTAGTTACTGTATGTTAAGAGGCAAAACATAAATACTTCTGACATCTCACATAATCAATGTCTATTTTCATATGGACAATGGATTGTAAGAGTAATGGTAATAATCATGGTTATAACAGGTCATGGTCAAAGGGCATTAAATGTCAGTGTAAGCATGGAACAAACCTCTACAAAACAGATGAAGAAAAATATGCAACTCTGACTCACTGTGGGTTTCTTAGAAAATCCGTGTTTAAGCAAATACCTACATCCTCAGGGCATTTTGTCATTAGAGCAACATTAGGCAAGTATTGCAACGAAAAATTGCAGCTTCAAACTCATTCTGAAGCTAAACTGACTTGAAATAGGCAGAATGGGGCATGTTCCTGCCATCTGAAACTCTGCTGGGTGGGTACGACCTCCTGGGAGAAGTTCTCTCATGAACACACGACCACGAGCTATGTGAATCATTTTGTTGAAACTGGATCATATTATATGAAGAAAGTGTTTTCTGGTTTTCCCTCTAATGTCCATCGGTTGCTCTGTCTCATTTATCTGTGATATATGTGTTGTGAGGTGAAACTAATTAGCTAGCTGTTAATGCGCTTTGCTAACGATGCTGCCAGGACTGCTTGGGAGAATGGTGGTGTTTACACCACTAGCACAGGAGTGTTAGACTGCTGGGAGGAGGATGTTTTCGGTCCTGGGGCAGGTGTTGCATTGCCAGTGTAAGAGAAAAGAGTAAGAGGAAAAGTAGTTCCCTGGACAAGAGTTAATCTTGACTGTTCATAGGAATAATCAGAATAAAAGGCGCAGAAAAGGTGAGGCACAGAGGTGACCTTTCTGGTACCGGCTAGTAAGTAAGATTAGCTTGCTTGCTAAGTTTTGTGTTGCTGCACTTGCTTGATGCTCAGCTGTGTTAACAGAGGTGCTAGAAGGATATTTTAAAAGTCATAATAGATGAAATCAAAATAAAAGGACACGTGCAGCTGTCCAAGCTGTCAAGCTTTGTTGTTAGAATTAAAGATGTCATTGTTTTTACTTTTACTATGATTGTTTGCTGAAAGCTACCCTTGCTTTAGTTCGTACAAATGAAATATGACTAAAATAAAAGAAAGATGTAATGCTGGATACATAAAAAGCTGTGACTAGTGAATACTGACCTCGGCCTGTCCACAGTCAGGAGATAGATTCTTGCTGAAGATGATGGCTGGGGCGGCAGTCACCCGAACAGAAAAGTCAGTCAGGATTGGTGTCAGGATGGCCCGCCGCTCCTGGTGCCTCCTGATACTGGACACAGACACAAACAGACACATTCAGACAGGCTCCATCACGTTAATGTTGCTGTTGATATTATACATGAAAAACACTTGGGGACATATTTGGATGTCATTATTGTAACCAGGGTTCTTCAGCTGTTCATGTTAATTTATAAGCATGAATTACTCAATTAAATTTTAGGTAAACATATATAGTCCTGGTGTTGAAGTGATTCTAGCATTACACTACAGTACAAATAGGAACCATAATGGTTCACTTATTCACTAACATTCCCTAACCTATATTTACTAATAACTTTCTTACCAGTTGTAAAACATTTGTAACATTGACCATTCTGTCTAGGAATGACAAGTCAACACAACAATCAAAACCACAAAATGTTCAAAACTGAGCTTTTGTTTTGCCCTTAGCTGACAGGCTCACATACATTTCAAACTTTCTCTGGCTTTTTAAATTCAAACCAGTAGAATGAAAAGCGGAAATCAAAACAAAAGACTTCAAAATTGATTTTCTCTCACGCCAAATCTGTGAAATATTCCCATAAGCGGGCTTTTTTGAATTTCTGGTCTAACGCATTTTCGCTGGAAGCTTGACTATGGTTACAGAGACAGAGTGAGACGTTATTTGACAAGTCTCAATTGGGAACACCCCTTAATTGTATACACAAGATCAAATAGAGACCTTCTCACATCAGCTCTCTCCATTTCACTAATGTTCATTCCCACAATCAAGTCATATTTGTGGGAACATTTGTTAGTAGTAAAACAAATATACAAGGGGGCTTTATAAAGTGGTGTTAATTGCCACATCTGCTGCTATTAAAACAATCAAGTGGTACAGCTTCCAATATTTATAGTTGGCCAGGATTATAAAAGGCCCTGTTTCTAGGTGGCCTAGAGTACAGTACTTAACCAGAACCAATATCATATTCACTTCTGCTACACAAATGTGCATTACCAGTGCCCTTAAGGGATTATTTTCTGACACATTTCTTTGGGTAGAGAGTTTGAGGGAGGCCTAATTCGGAGGTGAAATGATCTGTTAGGCCAATTGGTGTTAGCTAATCTCCCCTCAGACAGGGATTGAAACAATGAGTGTCTCGTTGCAGGGGACAGGTGCTATCATTCACCAGCAAGGCTAGGAGGCGTGCGGCTCGGTTTACAAGTAATATGGGGTCCTCTGACTGAGCCACAGTAGTGTGTGTGTGTGTGTGTGTGTGTGTGTGTGTGTGCACCTTTGAAAGGGTGTGGTGCAAAGCACAACGATGGAAAGAATGACTTTGTTTTCATACAAAGCTGCACAGTGTGGACAGTCAAAAAGAGTGAGGCCTGCACTGGGTGGCTGATAGGATGGGAGATGGAGAAAGTTCACAGCTCCGTGACACGGGTCTTTCCTAGCCGGCAACTACACACTGTGATGAGGACAGATGCTGTCAGTGGATCCATAGTGCTGGAATTTCCTCGCAAAACCTCAGGAAGCCAAATGAGGCCACTGCAGATCCGCAACTACTGGAATTGAACCCAAAACACTGCAGAGTGAACATGCCACAAGTCCAGCGCTGGAGAGAGGGAGAGAGAGAGTGGGGTATCGATGTAGGGAATGAGGGAAAGGTGTGAACTCTGGAAGTGGTGTGTGTCAAAACTTGTTACAACCGAGGTGGTGTATTTCTGCGGGTGATTGCAGCAGACAAGTAAAGCTGTGAACTTGACTCCCCTTTCCTCAGTGTGTTGGAACATTCTAAATCACATGTTCAGTTATGACTTGGTCGCGGTGGTGGCTGAGGCGGAGGCAGAGGCTGAGGCTGGGGCGTGCAGTACAGCGAAGCCCACTTTCCTACAGAACCGCCAGTGCTGTTCCAAGCAGGAAGGGAAACAAGGATCCAACCATGATTTGTTTGGACATTAAAAGTTGAATTTAGAGTGAAATTTAAAAACCTCAACAACAACTGCAACACTGACCATCGGTGGAGAATCATTCATAGAATTAAAATGAGAAGACATAAAGGTTAAATTGGTTGAATATTATATTTTGTTGTGTTGTGCGTGTGTGTGTGCATGAGTGCGTGCATGTGTGTGTCCGTCTGCAGTTAGTCTTTCATACATCAATCCAATATATTTTGTGAACATATATGGATGAATGCTCAAGGATCTCTTGTCGTAGATAACCAAGCTCCCATTATTTTCCATCATCAACTGTGACTGCAATAACCAATATTGCTGCTGGTACCTGGCAGTGAAGTCTCAAATGCATTGAAAAACCCAACATAATTATGTCTGGATTAATAATATGGAAGCTTGGTTGATTTAACCCTTTACTCCAAGAACGTTACTGGATGGCATCCAGGAGATGCAGATGAGTAAAAATGCCAGTTTTGTCAGGTCTGTCTGCAAGATGCAAGCAGACAACTTTTAAATTGCATGTTTTCTGAATAGAGTTTGCATTGATCAGAGCTATGCTATGCAGGAAATTCTCAATGCCTGGTGGAGATCTGTACTCTACAGATGATGATAAATCACTGCAACACTCTACACTGGCAGCTAGTCAATGTCAAACTAAAGTGACCTTCATTACAGTATAATACTGCGTGTCAATCCTTTGAGTACAAAAGTTACTGTTAAGCTGCATGTGAGGTCATCCTGTGATCAAGTGCTGAATAGAAATCCAGACCTGCAGCTACAGAATTTCTTAAGAAAGGCATTCCGCATCTTCTGGAGCCCAAAGTGTGAGCCCAAAATCTCACCTCATTGCCCTGTCAGACAATCTGGCCTTGGCACAAGACCCAAGCAGCCCTGTTTTCATCGACAGAGACAAATTGAGAGTAAAAAAGAAAGAAATGTGAGTGGATTGAGCCTCAGTAGCCCTTTGCTCATAGGAGCTTGTCAGACTCCGTAATAAGAAGCTAACATTGGTCCAAGTTCGCTACTTAAAAGGGCTGTTTTACAAGAGACTCTGGCATGGTTAGTGGAGGTCAAGAATCTTTGGGAAAGATGATCAAAAGTACTGGGAGGGAGAAAAAAGAAACCAGGGTGGTCTAATGGTTAGAAATACCATCCACTGGGTCTACTTCATTGTCCTGTTGAAATGTCAAAAACTTCAGCTCTACCTACCTTTGCATTCCAAGTCACTCTGACGAAATACTTCATGAAATGACTGAAATCAAACTATTTGTTAACATTTGTCTAATCTTTCTTGTTTTTATATATATATCTTTTCTCTCTAATTTTAAGAAGTGTAGTTAGTACAATGACTTAAAGACACCTTGAAACCCTGTTTCATTTTTGGTACTTAAACTGAAAATTTCCAGAGTCTCAAAGACTTTATTATGTTACCACAATTACAAATGTGAAAAATGGCAAAATAAAAAGTAAAGTGTTCCCACCCATGTGAGATTATCAAGGCCTACTCCATGCCTGGTATGACACACCAGAAAACATCAAATATGAAGACATTTTTAGATTAAATAAAAATAAGGCATTTTTTAAACACACTTATTTGTGTATTTGTCCTTCCTCTGGCACTTCCCCAATGTCTGAGCCTGATCCTTCCAAAATTACAGTAATGTAGTGACAAACTACAATTAACTTTTACTGAAAATGAACGTGGTATTTCAAGCCTTTTTTTCATTTGTCAAGCATTTTAGTCATGCAGTAGTTTACAATGTGGTTATTTTACTAAGACTGTACTTTAATTACCAGAAAACAAGCTATTTTGTAATGAGGTGTGTATGTGGAAGAGCAAAGACAATATCAGTCTTAATGATGAGTAAGTAGGATCCTGTGCATTAGAGAGTATGTCTATGTCTGTGTGTGAAAGGTGTGTTTGTCTGAGCCAGCATCACTCTGAGCTATGAGGACCTGAGAGCACTCTGTCTCAATCAGGCCTGTGTTGATTCTGCACTGCATTCTTCCACGAGGCTTATTTTTAGTTGACAGGGAACAAATCTGGAGTCTTTGCCTGTGATTCTGTGATTTTTGGGCCTGTTCCCTCTCAAAACATGAGTGGAAAAAAAAGGATGTGGGGCCAAATAGGCTGTTACACTTGTGCTTGTTTTAGCTCCTGAGTCTATAAAAAAATGACAGAGTTTGTAATTATGACTGTGCATGGAGAGGCTCCATGATAGGGCGCTAAACTCAGTAACTACATGCTGCTCCCACATCAAAACTGATGAATTACATTTTGGGACATTCACATTAGAACACACACACACACACACACACACACACACACACACACACACACACACACACACACACACACACACACACA
>JAOWBC010001592.1:3169541-3180881 GCA_028566105.1 Hypoplectrus providencianus
TCTTTTCGCAGCACGGTGCGGGTCAGTGGGTTATCAGCCTGAGGAGCCATGCTGAGGGAGCCCAGCTTTAGGACCAGGGTGTCCTCTTTTTTCACCTGGGGATCTAGTGGGACACACACAGGAACCGTATTAATAAGGAGGCACATAGAATTAAACAGTCCACATGTGCACTATACCCAGGCATCTTGACATATGTTCAAAAAGTTTTTGTTAGATAACTGCTGCTGAATGCTGATATTTCTGTCAAAATCACATTATTCTAAAAAGTAGGCAAACATAAATTGTTTGGAATAACTGGATGCTATTGAAAACATTAAACATAAAAAAAAACCCTCCCTGAAACTTCTTGTTAAGGTTCAGAGGGTTGAACAGCCATGCATTCATCATGCATTGCCAATTTAAAAAGCCACCACATATAAATGAATAAATACACACACACACACACACACACACACACATAAGACACATACTAATGCATATACCATGGGACATGAGGACAGTACAAACACACACAAGCACACACAGACCACTGCTTTACAGAGATTTACCACTATTATTCATTGCTACCAGCAGACAAAACAAGTCTCCATCTACGATGTATGACATTGTGACAATGATTTTATATTCTGTATGTGTATAGAACTGTGGTTGATTCCTCAGAACCTCAACTATTTCTCTTAGCAAATGTCTAATGTGGTGGCTCTGCTATGTCTGGTTGGGAACAGCCATGACATAAAACTGTCTCACTGTTGTTTTTCATATGAAAGCACCAGGGTTGGTACACTTTTCCAGTGGTCATATCCAAGCACTTTTCAAGGACTTTAAAGTTCAATTTTTTAGCTTTTCCAGTATAGTACAACGGTTGTAAATCGAATATTTTTAAAAGCACTATACCTTGTCCTTAAACACACAACAAGTAGCTCTGTGTTCTTTGTTGTATTTACCCTATACCATGTCATTTCTTTCTCTACAGAGAACATATAGAGAACATAAAGAGTACAGGTGAGCACAGTCCCACTTGTGCACAGAGAGTGTTCACTGGAAAATATGTTGCATCAATCACCTGTTTGGTGACCTTAAATAAGAGGTGTTAGATTTTAGGCTATTCAATTTTGATTTTTTCCCCTAAACATGTGATTATATATGGTAAGATGGCTGATTGTTATGAGAGAAAAAACATTAAAAATGGCAAGCAATTACAAGCACTTTATCCAAAAATCCAAGCCCCTTTTAAACCTTGAAAAAAACATCATTAAAATATAAGCATTTTCAAGGATCTCAAGCACCCTTATGAACCCTGCGACATGAGAGCATGTTATGAGTACTTTTCTAACCTGATGCAGTGTGTTTGTCTTGTGCCCCGGGGCAGAACACCCTGATCACGCTGGTGTTGATGTACATGAGTGGCAAACATCGAGAGGTCAGTGTGTGGCTTCTCATTGGCTGACCAGCTGACTTCCCTCGCTCTCTGTAGCGTCTTGGTACCGTAGCCTGAAAACCCATTGTCAACAATACATCAAATAAATTAATTACATCTAAATCAAATTTTTTGCTTAAATGTCTGAAAGAAAATGAATCCTCATCCCATATTACTCTATCAAACTGCATTAAGAGTGTAACAGTTTGCCTTATCGTACGTTATTGTACACATTTGTATTGATCTTCGAGGGTTTTTACAGGTGAAATATATATTTCTTCACATATTGTCAAATTAAATAAATAACTGTATACCACTATGTTTGCTGTTAAGTCCACATGTGGCTCAAGCTTTGAGATAGCACACATTTAAAGGAGCTGACAGACCTGGAACACCCCTGCTACAGTAGCCAGTAAGGGACAAGACAGCACCACGTCAAACGGCTGGGCTGTCAGCAGGATCTCTCTCAGGTACTGAGGTGAGCTGTCGGCCAGAGGATCAGTGGTCACCCGCTGACTTGCAGTGGTTGCGCCGCTGCGTGTTGGCCGCTCAGGCCGGGTGGTGAGCTTGTGACGGACATTTTTGGTGACAGCCTGGGTGTAGGTGATGGACAGGAAGCCGTGCTGCTGGTGAGAGCCCTCCAGGACCTTGGCTGCCGTCTGGCCAGTAGTCAGACAAGACAAATCACACTGATGACACATTATTATGCAGAGCATTGGCGGTCTGACTTCTTGGATGAGGGTTAAGCCAGGCTGAAAATAGCTGAAGTCTTTTTACAAGATTTTTCTCTCCTATTAAAATACTTATCAAGAAGATAATAATATAAATATCAAGAAGCTGGCCAATATAGCTTTCAACATTACTTTGTCTAAAAACAAAAAAAAAGACTGACCCTCAGCCAAAAAAACAGTCCTTTGTGTTACCAGTTACAACTCCAAAAAAGCCAAGCTGAAGGTACTAGCTAAAAAGGCTTCTAGAGCAAAATGATTCATATTCTGTGTAGGAATTTAGATTGTATCCTCAAATTAGCCTTCTGGGAAGCATTCGTTCTTACAAAACCAATTAATGACTGCAGCTGCATTCTGACGCTGTTTTTCTGATTTATCAGAAAAGTCAGAGTCATTCTTTGCAAAGCAAATACAGAGAATATCATCACTTCAATACCCATTAAATAAAAGAAAATAATCTCCAACTGTTGCATGATTCAAAGATTTTAGGGTAGAATGTGTTAAACATCCAGTAACAGTGGACCTAAGAGCTCTTATTAAACTATTTCATGAACAGACAATGTATAGAAGCATTAAATCTTCACCTTCTGAGAAAACACTCATGATACTTGAAAGATATTTTCCTTTCAAGCATTATTAGTCTGATTGAATTAATGTGTGATTTGTTGAAGTACTCAAATGAAAGCCCTGATACCCAAATGAAAGCCCTGGTACCTCACACACTCTGAGTTCTATCAGGCCACTGTTAATGGAGATTTATCAGAGTCACCTAAAAGGAGGGAGAAGAGCTGATTCTTACAGGAGGGAAAAAGCCAGAGAAGTGGCTGAAAGAGTCCTGCTTGCTGACGGGTCGAACCAACACAGTGCGTCTGTTCAGCTTGTCAGTGCAAGAAAGGACCACTCCTCCACAGCTGCCCGAGCTCCGAACACCCTCCTCCGTACTGGAGGTGAGGAGAGGAAAGGAGGAGAGAGAGAAGGAAGGAAGAGGAAGAGAGGGACAGGGAAGGCATAAAATCACAGGGAGGGGGAAAGAAGATAATTGCGTATGTTCGGACCAAGAAGAGAAGGAAAAGACAAACAGAGAGGGAAAGACAGAAATTCATGAAACGTCCAGATCATTTTGGGAAAAATTACATAAAAACGGATTAAAACCAAAAGAAGTTGCACAAGATTGAACCCTCTGACATACTGTGGAATGGCCTTATACTCTCCACTAATAAGGGCATCTAAGTCATTCTGGGATGAGCAGTATTTTGAACTAAGAAGTATAGTTTAAAGCCACTTAAAAAGGCTTGATAAATGTTATGATTTTATGTGTTTTTTGCTTAATCAAAGTGCTAAAATTATGTAAACTCTGCTCCAACGTACAATTCTTTATTAGTTAGGTACTAGTATAAGACCATAACCAACAAGAGAATGGAGGCCCATTTCCTAGTCTCCGCCCCCCCCCCCCACACACACACACACACATACAGAAGAACAGATTTCATTGGGTTGATTATTCATCCAATCAGAGCCACTGGAGAGACAGGGGAATGTTATTCCGTAAATAAAATTTTGTAATTGTATTCTTATTTATTTTATTTAATAAGAGCGGTGTATCAAATTGGGACATTTGTGGGCAACCTGTGTTACAGCACACATGTTGTTCCTGTCTGTCCAGCAGAGATGAGTGATTTAGAGCAGCAGAATGGCAGAGGCACAGCATATAGAGGCCTAGGGCTGCTATGTCTGGTTTGGGACAGGCAGAAGCCTCACCACAGCTGTCTCCTTGCATTGCAGAATGACTCCTTCATAGTGACCAGACTGCAAGCCCTGCCCTGGCCTGGAGAGACACACAAGGCCATGTTTAACTCGGGCATCTGGGATCACTAATACTGTTATGACAGGGAGTGATAATATCTCTTTTATAGAAAAAAAGAAGTTAGAAAATGGCATTCAGATATTGCAAGTATGGCGCAGGCTGACTAACATTTTGATTAAACTTGCAGCAGTCAAGGAATACATTGAGACTACAATGCAAGAAAATTATGTTGGGTAAATTACCATCACTGATTCATTTCAGACAGGGCTCTGAGCAACTGACCCCCCAAAACCCACTGTTTTTCTTTTTTCTTTTTTTTTCTTTTTTACACAAATGACATGGCTCATACCAACAGTCATGTGACAAGAACTGCAGAACTGACATTTTTAAGTAGGCTGTAAAAATATAAAGAGTTCAATGTGTTTTCCTTCCAATATTGATACTGGGTATTAAAAAGTTGTAGAAACAGATGTTACTGTTTTCAAACAATAAAAAGCATTGAACATTTTTACATTTTTATATGATTTTTTGCCATTTTGACTGTAGTTCTGTACATCAGGCAGATTTTTTCCTGTGTTTCCATTCAGATTCAGTTAATATCCTTTAAATTGCAGTGAAAAAAGGCCATCAACTAAATGGGATGCATATATGAGCAAAAAATAATGTGATGCATAATTATTTTCCATTTCCATTTTTTGTTGTGGCCGATCATTACGGGTAGAGAGAACCTGTGAAGCAGACATTAAAAGACAGACACAACAATTATCACTTTCAATTTGCAGCAAAACATATACATTTAATCCACAGATTACACATACACAGCGTTATTACAGTTACTCTACGACGCCAAATCATGCACAACACATGTATGGCAAAATGTTTCACACAGTGGAAGTGGTTCAACACATCTGCATCATATCTTCAACGCCACCCTCAGCTTGCTGCTCTCCCTCTTCATTACGGGGAGTTCATTGAGGGATGAGTAGGCCTACTGGTGAGTGTGTGTACGTGAGCATGTTTGGCATGAATGTCAGTTCTCTCTTTGAGTGCCTATGTGAATATCTCTTTGTAATCTCCCTCTCAGCTGTAAGAGTGACTAATACATATGGACCCCCCACAGCTCTTCATTCCTCCCATCATCCCTCTCTTTTCTCTCCTTCTCTGCTCCCATCCAGTCATCCTTCACTCCAAGCCATTTGCGGCACAGCTGGAAGACATCAGCTCTAATTTGTGTGAGCTGCTCCTTGGAGCGAATGAGGGTGAACTGTCACCGGCCGTCCTCTCTTGGGGGGCGTCTCTGTGTTTCAGAACAGTTCAAGGAGCCCGGTTACTAGTGGAGACCTGGCTTAAATAAGGAGAAGAAGAAGCTTCCTGATTTCTAAATGTCCCACTAGACTGGAGTCGCCCCCTTGTAGAGTTTCATACCCAATCACCTTCTCGCTTCTAGGTTTCCCTTTAGTTCACCTCTGCTGTCTGATTAGTGAGCCCCACACCTACAGGGGTCAACACCCACCTATTTCTTATTGCTTAGGGACTCCTTTTCTTTCATTTTCCTTCCCTCCTCCACCCATTTTTTTGTCATTCTCCTATTTTGATAAAATCAGAAAATCAATTATGTATTCACCTCGCATATTTGCCTGCCCTATCTAACTTTCCATTCATTTTCCAGCGGTGAGATAGCTAACGCCAGATGAGACATTTTCTCTGTCAAGCTTGATTTAATCTGACCCACTGCACACAAATAACCTGGGCTGGGTGATGAAATACCTAACAATTATCTGCTCAGAATGATTAATATGGACTCCAACCCCTGTGGGCTCTCTTGTATATGTGGATGATACAGATTAGAGTGGGCTAGGAGCCCAGAGGTCCTCCACTGTGTCCTAAACAGCCATGACTATAACCTGGCTTGGATGATGGAGTGCTCCTGGCTGCCAGAACTTTGGTCGGTTAAAAGTGTGTTGAGACCATGTTGTTAAAAGCACATTAAACTGAAATAACCTAGAAATAAGAAAATTGACCTATTATCTACTTAGGAAGGCATAGAGGTCTACTAAAGAGATTAAGGTTGGCTTCGTCTCAGAAGCAATTGGACACACACCTGCGGATACACAGCAGTATGATATAATGACCCACGACACCTTTACGCTCTAAAACTGTCTAAGCACTGACATTGTCCTGGCTTATGTTGATGCTCCATGCTGTATGTAACACATGTGGCCTGTAAATCAACTGGCTATAGTGAAAACGGAGAGGGCTGCAAGACAGTTAGGTTCAAGGTAGGGCTGGGCGAGAAAGGCAAACAATAATTATCTTGATATGATTTCTTTGGTAGAAATCTTTATATAATGTTGGACAAAATAAACCCCCAACATACTAGGGTACATATACCAGGGAAGGTGAGTTATCGGAAAAAGAAACATCACCTAGGAACACCTAGATAGTGGAAAAAAACTGTTGTGACTTGAAGGCTGCTTGTACGTGTGAATTTCAACAAGTAGTCAATTACCTTGAATATTCCTTCATAATTACACATCCATAATAATAGCCATTGTCACCATTTATGTTGTTTAATATTATCTGAACCTGTAAAGTAACTAAAGTATCAAAAACATGCAGGGGTCAATACCCCCTTTCAATTCTAGTGGTGTAAAAGTAGTAAAGTAAGTAAGTAAGTAAAGGTTCTTTGTATGCTCAGGTAAATTTTTAGTACCTACAAAGATACTTTTGCAGCTGATATTACTGATTTATTATTGCTTTCATGGGTTATATGACTTTGTTTTATTAAAGCTTTCTGAGGTGACCTTCTTTTAATGAGTTTTTAGGATTTATTTTTACATATAAGCAGCAAACTTTGCTCTCCCCTTTTGTGATATATCCATGGTCTTTGCTTTATTGTTAGAATAACAAAAAAAAATAAAAAATAATAATAATAATTAACAACTGAATCCACTTCAGATTCATGAAATGTTCGGCTATTAGGCAAGTGTTTGTCATGATATCAAAAAAAGTTCAAGGAACAATTAACCATCTGGTTTACAATGATTTGTTGACAAATATAAGCTTGACATTTATCATTATTATTATCATCAATATCGACGGACATTACGTTTTTAACTTGTTTTGTCCATATCACTCAGCCATAGTTAAAAGGCAGAACCTCACTCCCTCTCTGACCTGCACTCACATGCTTTATACATGGCTAAGGTGCTTTTAAATTCTGGCAAATCAGATTCAATATCTATTATCATTTCGGCGGTGAGAGCATTGATTGCTAATGATGGGGTTCAATATGGGCGCAGAGCCCAGGAAGGTCCATCTCCCTTTCACTGCCTGGCTCAATCACAGGAGGAGGCACTTATAGGGCCATATCTATTCAGGCACGTAGGCACACACACAAACACACTACACTTTGCTGGATTCAGCCTGCTGCAGTTCTAGATCGCTGTTTCATTAACTCCTCAGACAGAGACAGAGGGAATTGCCTCCTGCTAAGTGGTCTCTTCCCAACAGAACAAGACCTCAGGCACGTACAGGGAGCACAGACTGAGCTGCTGACTCCATCACAGAGGTATGCGATCAAGGCAGGGAGGCAGAAATGCAGGAAAACAGGGATTAAGTTGTAGATATTGAAATGAGCCCTTTAATTAAATGACCCTTTAATTGATGTGAAAAACCAGTAGGGCATGAAAAAATAACATATACAGATTCTTAGTTACATCTTCAGTTTCACCATGCTGCAGCACGTGTTTTCATAATTTCAGAGCCCAGAGCTAAATTACCCTATTTTGACTGGAACTTGACATGGGGAGAGATTACCATAAGGATTCAGTGGAACATCGCCCAGTGGTTTTCCTCCCCAACAACGTGTTAATGTTCCTGTGAATCGATTCAGACACCGCAGGCTCAGAGAAAATGACTGACGTACGGACTGAATTCTCCCGTGCTGTGAGTCAGAGTTGGGCGAGCCCATGGCCTGTTGAATGCGTCAGTCTCGTCTGTCTGTCCATCTGCCTAATCGTCTATGGTAACCACTGCAACTTCTGTCTAGAAAGACGGTGAGGCTGATAGCTAAAAAATAGCCACATCAACAGAAGAATGTATAGACAAAGTGTTGGTAGTACTGGTGTTGAAGTGAAGTGGGTCCTTAAACTGAAGGGTCTCTGCTTTATCAATGCCAGTGCCATACCATTTAAACATGGCACTGTCATCAAATACATTCCTGTTTGCTGACTATAAAAAAAACCCTAAATGAGTATGTGTTTACATGTACGAGATGTACTCTACCTGCATCTGTGGTGGTCGATGTTAAAGCTGCCAACTTTACATTTGATCTTTGTATAAACATCCTGGACGTCCACAGAGGCACTCAGGTCTTCAAGTTCACTGATGACACAGATCTCTGTCAGAAACACACAAAAAAGAAAATATGTTTTAACATCTTTTGATCATAAAGTGAATCACAGTGGAAAGACTCTCATTAGGAGACGTAATTGTGTATCAGTGTTTAGTATGCAACACTGTGAAGGCTGGGAGTTTCTCCCTCTGTTTCTGCTTAAGCGTGCTGTACGGCCATCATTGTACTTGGCAGGAGGAAGTTTCATTTGTGTGTGTGAATTTCATTTCTGTGGGCAAGGACCTGCACTGTAGCTAACCCTGTCCAGGTCCTGCCTTTGGTCTCCATCCAGCTGCTGTGGTCAGTTCCTGCACAGTGGTCAGACAGTGTGTTTTCAAAACTGGACCAATGTTAGGCTGATTAAGGTTAGAGCCGCGCACACGCACACACACACACACACACACGCACACGCACACACACACACACACACACACACACACACACACACACACACACACACTTGCAGCAATAAACTGCAGCATAATCCATCTATAAGATCATAAGTCCCCCTGGGCTCTGATGTGATTCTTATTAATATGGAATTTGGTGGCAGTGTTTTATCCAGCTGTTGTAGTTATAATATATTAGACTGGTAATAAAGTTTTAACATGTCGGGCCAGACATATTTCACCCCTTAGTACTGCAGACCAGTTTACTGGCTGCACACAGTGACTGGCTGACTGAATGAGTCACTAAAATTAAAAACACATTTGTGTGGAAACGACACTTAAAGGCCTGGAAGAGACATTTGCTGTAATGTTTGGCTTGCTCTTCTAATTGGCCAGTAGATATGAACATGAGATGTATGTTTGATTTTGAATGGAAAAAAAGAATAATGTATTAAACACAGGCTTCCCTGAGCTAAAGCTGGCTGTTTGGCTGGCTGTTTGGCTGGCTGTGTTGGGGCCTAATGGACCTGCTGGCAAATGTGAACTCAAAATATATTCGCATGTAATTGAGGATTTAGTTGTGCCATGAAATTCATAGTTAAGCACCGGGTAGGCCGACTGGCCAAATCTTTGTCTGGGTCAGGAGGTGACTTTTACCCCCCAAATCGAGCCAACTTTAACGAACGCAGTTATGAAACCCACTAAAGGTCAACTTATTGGATGACTGTCCACATTTCTGGCTACTTAGGTGTCATGCTAACTCCACAGGTGACTGTATAATTGGCAACCTGCTGGCTTGTTGGCACTTCACTCGTGCTGACTGGTTGGGATGGAGTAAATTATACAGAACATTTCCATAGATAAAAGCAGCAGACTTGGCTGGATGTGCTCGCTCCTAGTTTTCATTAAAAACATGCTCTAACTACTGTTTTTCCATTAGATTTTACATCATAAAATTGCTTCACTGTTCAGTTTTTCCCCAAGATTTTCTAACCTTTTAACCTTCTCTTCCTCTGTGCACTAGTTAAAGGAAGCTGGAAATCACCAATAATTTATCTTAATAAAAAAGACTGTTGGTGGTGTATTTGCTATAGCAGTACTGTGCTTACTTTTTTTCACTGTAACATCCAGTAAAAAAAAAGTAATTTCATGAAACAGCACCTCATGATAAAATTTGCTACTTGCTGGAGGTTTAATATAATTTTGTGAATATATTTTCATGGGGAAAAAATAGTTTCTGGGTTTAATATTGATCTACAACATTGAAAATAATAAAAAATAAACTGAAGGTGTGTTCAAACTTTGGAGTGCTACTGTATGTAATTCCTTTTTTTTTTTTTTTTTTTATTACAAACTAGTTTTTTTTCTTCAATTTTTTTAAAGCTGTATTTATTTTTCTCACAACCTTGTTCTATCAATGTTTGTTTGACTGAGTATTTAAGATTGAGAGTGTGTCTCCAAACCTTTAACTGGTACTGTGTGTGCAAATGTTTAGTTTAATTTGATTAAACCTATGAAGTGAAATATGGGTGATGAGCGGCTGGAGATCAATTTAACACCATCACATTTTTCGTGTTTTTATTTTCAAAATCATCTTCGGCGCCATTTATTGACAAAGACTGAGGTTAAAGACACATAGATCTCTTTATCTGATCCTTTTCGCTTTCTTGAAAATTACAACAAAAAAAAAGATCATGAAATGTGAATTCCACTTGTGAGTGAGCTGCTGTGAATGCAGCACACTGAAAACTCAAATACCTGAAAATGGATTTAAGTTGACTGCAGTGAGACTTTACCTCCTCTCCAGTGTGTGACTGTGTGTGTGAAACTTCCTCCTATAAGCTGCTGATTTAAATAAGAACGTTATCTCTGGCAACTCAACTGGTTAAATAAGAGCTGCATCAGGGACAAAAAAAAACAACAAAACATTTGAGTAGAAAAGCGAGGGCTGGTGATGAAAAGCTAATCAAGTTGCTGCAGCGTTATTGAGACGGTCAGACAGAGAGATGGAGCCTCCTTCAATCTGTCTGATAGGGGCAATCAACTGATGAAACAGACTGAAAGATGGAGAGATGGAAGCGCTCCCACTCCCTGTGATTTTCCACACCTCCCCCCCGTCTTTACGCCTCTCTCTCCCTACCTCTGTACTCCCAACTGTCCTCATTCAAGGCTCCTCTCCTCCGTCTAATCATTCCCCGGCCCCTCGTTCTCCCTGTGTGAGGTAACGACGACGAGAGGAAAATGTACACCAGGAGCACGTTGTTAAACAGACACAGACGGATAATGGGCTATTCTGTTTTTCAAATAAGCACAGTGGCATTGTGCGTCTGAATGACAGGGGTCAGGGAGGAGAGAGGGATAGCAGGGAGAGCGGGAGGAGAGGAAGAGTGAAAGAGGAGGAGGAGGAGGAGGAGGAGGAGGAGAGGAGGCAGACAAAGCAGAAAGAGCAGAGCGGAGATAAAATCAACATGAATGAGGGAGAAAATAACACAAGGAAGAGGAAGGGAGGGAGGCACATTGAGAGATGGATAATAGTCACTAAAGATGACCTTCATACATGAGGCGGGATGTGTGTGTGTGTCTGTGTCTGTGTGTGTGTGTGTGTG
>JAOWBC010001592.1:3208956-3228992 GCA_028566105.1 Hypoplectrus providencianus
AAAAAAGAAACACAATGAGTTGGAGCAGGAGAAGTAAAGCAGAGAGTCAACACTCAAGGCTGAGGGCAAGAGGCCACTGGAGGCTGTGCCAGGCCACTCTGGCCATGGTGACAATTGCAGCACTGCCCTTCAGCCCTAATGTGAAGTGACTATTAAAATAACACCACCTACACATTTTGTGGCCTTGCATGACCATGAGACTTAGTTAATTCTGCAGGGAAAAACTCTCTCTCTCTCTTGTGTGTACAACTCGGATGATCTGTGCGGTACGTAATGTCAAGAAGACTTCACCGTCCTTGGCCTGAGGGGCTCAGTTTGGATGGTGTCCCCCTCTGACCTCACCATGCCTATTAACATGGGGTGACAAAGACACTGGCGCTCTTTACTCTGTTTTCACCAAATCCAGATTTTCTTTGCGCATCCAAAAACTCCATACCACACAATATAGAAAAGGACTAATATCAAATGCAGTATGGCGTAAAAAACTGGATGTCATACTACATCCGGTTTGCAGTATGTAGGCCAGGATGCTTTGTTGGCCATTCTGACCAACAATACTCTACAAAGCAAACAGTTTGAGGATCAACTTCAAGGCTCAGTGTTTAAGTAGTATGTCAAAGTTATATGCATTCTGTATGTAAACATGCATATTTGTAAGGATAGATGCAGTAAAAACAGATTTTTTCTGAGTGACAAAGCAGGTTTTTATAGCTATACTACATTAAAACCATACTATTTGGGCAAACTGGCTTGTCTGTTTTCAACATAAGCTGCCCGTCTGTCTTCATCGTTGATAGTTCCTTAAGTAGACTAAACGAAGGTCTGTGAAAGCACTGAATGGATTACGAATGTTTCGGCCACTGCAGGGTGAAAATTGCCTATCATGAGGTAACATGAGATGAGGGTATTACCAATTGGGATAGATAGGAATGTACTGGCTTTGAAGAAGGGGAACCATGGCTCAGAATCATCTCTAGAGTTTGGTTGAAGCACTCAGCTACAGATAGAGCGTGACACTCATGGATTCAGATAATAATCTATGCCCTAACCACGCATGACGGACCATCAGCAGGAATCATTGCTAACTGTGTCTATCATCGAAAAAGACAAGTATGGTGCAAAGAATGATTTGAGAGAAGAAAGCTACTAATAGAAACAGTGTATGTTCTGCTTTTTCCAGCTGCTATTCTGGTTTTAGACTTTGAGTGGGATATGTGTCTAAGACATTACATAAGCTATACTCAAGAATAAAGTCATACTGTAATGAAATGCACAGCGCAATAGGACAGAATTGCTTACACAGATTTTTTGAGGTCAGGCTATTTCTTGAGGTAAGATAAAGGATGATGCAGCAAAGTGCATTAGACCTTGTAATGTGTGACACTAAAATGAAAACACAGAACATGTTTTATTCCATTCTATGCTATTTGTGAACTGCTGACACTGGTGGAATAAATGACAACAGACAATAGCTGAAAATGTAAACCTCATGTACTGCAGTTTTACCAATCTGTGCTGTTACTGATTTCTAACGTACTCGTCCTCAGCTCAGCATCTGCACAAGGCCTCTACCTTCTTACCTCCTGCTGTGAATCCATAGGAAAGAATTTATGTCCCATCCTGACTGAATCAGAGCTCAAAACTATGAGAATTTTAAAAACAATCCGCACAATCACCAGCTATCACATGTCCCTTCTCTGTTTAAACAGCCTTAAGTGTTCTCAGCAGCCATAGAATAATAAATACTTTCGTAACTTTCTCTCCCCTGATCTAATTCTGCCACCTTCACTGTATCCCTCTTGTTCCTCTCTCTTCTGTAAAAGATGGAGAAAGCCCTGCATGCCAAATTGGGCACATGTGCAGCAGAAGTGTGAGCCATTAGGTATTCTGTTTACACCACACTAAAATAAATGGAGTGGTTTAAGTTTGGGGAGATCCAAGGCCTGGGGTACCAGCTGTCGGGTCGTTCGGTTTGGTCGGCTTCCACTCCCATGTCAACAGGACAGACTGTTTCCTAATTACTGCTGGAGAACGTGGTGTGGTCCCAGTCGCACTGCCGAAGGGGACAGAGGAAAGTGGAGGCAATGACGGGCTCAGCAAACTATTAGAGGGTTGAGTTAACTTTTGTGGAAGTACTGTAAACAGCTCAATGGGCTGACATGGGACCTGGGCTCTGAAGCATTATTTCAGTTCACATGCGTCATTCCCTCTTTCATGTTTGACTGACATCATTTTGTGTGGTCCTAGCAATAAGAATTAAGATGAATTAAGAATGGTTGTTGGACCTCTGCATCACTGGCTATTGTTTACACGCACAAAGAAACTTGCCTATAAGCCATATTCCAATTAAAGACTGATTTCGTTTACCTGCACTTCACATTCCCTGGAATAGAATAACTCAGTCAACTTTTAAGAGAAAACTGCTGTGCGCCTGTGATAACTGCATGCATATACAACCAAACAAACTTTTAAACAATACAAAAACAGAATCCTGTAAAGTTGTTATCTCCGTAGAGATCTATGAGATAATAGCCTGTTCGACAGCATGTAACCGTGACCTTGTTTGAGTCTGACTGTGTGCTGACAGAGAAACCCAATAGTCAAATAAAACTTCCATGCTGCAGTGATCTGTGGGATACTTAAGTAAGCAAGGCATGTGATCAGGTCTCTCATCATGAGAGTATGAGCCTGACCGTAGTATTTAACACAATTCTGGTGTTTACAGTGGCCAACCAAAAAGCCAGGATATTTGTAGAAAAATTCTAAATTAATACTCTGGGTAAATGTGGTCACCAGTTTAGCAGTAATGTTTGTACACTGTAGACCAAACGTCATAAATAAAGCCATTACTGGACATTAGCGGACAAAAGGATGTGCGTATTCCCCATTCAGTAACATACTGAACCACATGAGTACTGTGTGTATGGACACACGTGCAAACACCATGACGTTCTGTTCCTGCATCAAGAGGAGCCCTGTCAGAGGGTTGTCAGCACTTCCTGATGTATTTCAGATGGGGCTGGTTGTGATGTGGGCTCTGCTAACTGGTCCAGTCAAGATGCAGCAAGCATCCACACAATGGGAGCACTTAACAATCCACTTAGACACTTAAAACAGACGGACGGGGACATCCAGCAAGCCAGCCAGCCAACCAGAAAGTCAGCTCACCACAAAGCGACATGAGACGCTACGTATGCATCTGCATGTAAAACGGGCTAATAAGCTAACAGCTAACAGAGGTCCCTGGAAGCCATATGGCCACAACCACAGAGAGAGCTAACCTGGGTTGGGCTTAGCTCAGTCTCAGTACCTCAAAGAAAAAGAGGAGGACAGAGAGAGGGGTTAGTGGTCTCTAAAGCAGTTTTGGGACTGGTTTTGTAATGTTTAACTGCTCCCGGACATGTGTGACAACCAATAACTTCCATAATAAGTCAAGTGAGAGGGGAAAAAACATTGGCCATTTGGTGACGCTTGAATTCTAAAGAAAAATTAGATAAAGACTGGCCAAGGATTCAAAGATTTATCGTGTTATTCTACAATAATGTATGCATCATGAAATGTTGATGAAGCACTTTAAATATATAGAAAATGTTTTAACATATTCAGATTCTAATAAAATACATAGATAAACAGTAGACAAGGAATAGAACCAAGTATGAACAAGCAGCACTTCAAAAAAACACTAACACACAATTACATGTAATATAAATTTGAGTGTTGTAAAAGCAGACACACAATGGTCTATGTATGGGAAACACTGTATAGGTTAGTACCTGTAGAGTAAGGCGTTTAACAGCATCCCAGGCTTGGGCGATGAGTTCCTTCATTCTCTCCTCTGAGGTTGTCCATGACTCCACTGCTGTGTCAGGCATCACCTTCATTGGGATGGACAGGGGGCGAGACTCTGGAAGACAAACAGAATACTCCAGTAATGTGTGTTCCCTGTATAAAAGTGACTTACTTTTGTTTTAACTTCTGGTAAGTAACCTCTTTACTACTACCTAGTACTGTAGAATACTCCAACACATTATATAAAATCAATATATGATGCAGGAGACCATGTAATGTCTTGCATTAATCATATATTAAACTCTTCATAATTCACTGTTACTTTCATTTGCTGTACAGTATCATGTTATATGATGTTTAACTGACACTTCATCGAGGTGATGTAATGTTGGCACTCGGGTTTCTTGTCTCCTACAGCAGGAGAGGGAACTATGAGAACTGAGAGAGTGCACGCACACACACCCATAGAGTCCGAGACATTACATGTCCTAGTGTGCCTGCTGTGGTCCAGACGTAGGTCGATTGTCTGCACTGACACTCATGGCAACAGCCAAGCACACAAATCAGAGAGCAACAACCTACGCAGTGAGGCTGTGTGCTAACCATATGACGCTGGAGGTCAGAAATCATCTTCAGTTCAACAGACAGTTCTTGCTAGAGAAGAAGACGACACATAGATAAAGGAGATTCAGTTTAATAGAGAGGTGCAGATGCAGAAGTGGAAGGGAGTGAGACAAGCAGAGGCATATAGAAAGAACACATATTCTACCAGGTTAGCCTGAGGTCTGCGGATGTTAAAGCCATCAGGACGTCAGAGGTAAGGAAAAGGGGGTCCCTCTAAAGACACATTAAGACATATTCCATGATTTAAAGGTCTGCCTTGCTCAGCACCTCTATCCCACAGTTGTCATGAAACAGCGGTGATGTCACAGCACCACTGTGCCTCCTCAGACACCACGCTCCCAAATATCACTAAAACAGTAAAAGTGGGTTGGCATAGCAACAAGAGTGTGTTGTCAAGGCAATGGACAAATGGATGATTGGTTACTAGTGACTAGGGTCACAGGTATGCATGTGTAAAGTGTGTGTGTGTGTAGTTCTAAGTGGGAGAAACCAGACTGAAGGCCGATATCATCGCGTCTGGACTCTCTTACAGTATTTTCTCACACTCAGCATCCAGGTGCTTCTGGCATACAGGGACTGTGAAATGGACTGTTTTTGTCATGATGCCTACAATCAGTGTTGCATCATTAAGTACTCTGCACAGCACCATGACCACACTGTACATTTGACAACCAATATTTTCCAATTTTCCTTCTCCCTCGTTCTTATCCGTCTGTAGCTACATTGTTTCTTTGAGCCTTGTACACAACCAATTCCAATGTTCATATACTTTACTAAACATCCACATAGTCACAGATGGCAAAAATTGATTTTGACAGGATAGATTGTGTTTCATGGACTGTCTTTCATTGAGTAATGTGCAGAGAGTGCTGCACAAACCGCTGTGATATCATTGGGTTGTCAATAGTGTTTTGTTGTAGGAGGCTGTGTGTGTGTTGGAGTATTCCCTGTCATACTGCATTAGAGAGCTGTTTCCTGTTGAGCTCTGCAGGGGATCCATATAGACATGACAGAGCTCTGCGGCTGCTGCTCTCTGTCATGTGGCCCAGCTGTCTAGACTAAGGAGACTTTACCCCAAGGAGTGGACATGCTCTGTTTAAGTTTGTTTATTCGTAAAGTAGGATGTGACAATGTAGTGTATCTGCATGTGTAAGTTTTTGGCTGCGTGAGTCAATGTCTGCGCCCACATTGACATCAATGTCTGTGCACTGTGTGTGTGTTAGTGCGGGTGTGTGTGATTTAAACTCCATTGGTGGTTATCACTGGAAATACCACAGTCTCACTAACTACGTCAGTGTCCTGGTTACCCCCCCCACCCCCCACCCCAATACCCGGAATACAACGTTGCCCAACCAAACAGCGCCTTACCACATCGGAAAAACGCCAACATATATCCACTCAAACCGCCCTGACAACACACTACAGAATAAACACTGAAACAGACCCCAAAGTGAGTTCACACCCTTAACAATCACCATCACTGATGAAATCTTAAAGTAAACAGAGACCACCCTTCTCAATGTCAGTAACATCAATCCTGGTCACTTGTCCCTCCAATTTGCCAAACTAATCTGTTACCCACAATGACATTGTTAGTGTGAGGGTGGAGTGGACTGCCTGGCTGTGCCTGCACTTTCAGAGAATTACAATTTATTATTCCCTAGTTTAAAGGTGTTTTACTTGACATTCAGAAGTTTCATCTAGCAGCTAAAGTTTTCTAGGTAAAGATACAGTGAGGTACTGGAGGCCTGAGTGGAGAAAGGTGTAATGCTTCCTTAATTAGGGCTCCTTCATTCTTTGATGTGGTAGCCACTCTGGCCACAAGTGCAGGTCCATTAAAAAGTGGCACTAAGGAGCCCCATAAGCATCTATATGCAACTAGTACAGAGTTAGAATTAAAGCTTTGTGGAGGCAATCTTGTTCCAACTCTGACCCACAGACATACCCTGAATGTTGTGTACATCACCTTTAAATGCACTATTGTGAATATACATGTCTATTTAAGCCGGTATGCAGTGTGCCACGTGCCCTCACATAAACCTTTGGAACTTATTTTATAATAACTGGTAAGAGCAAATACCCTTAAATATAGCTTTTAACACCCTGACCTTTTCCTACCATCAAATGAACACTACCCTCAAATTTTTTATTTAAATATCATACATTTTTGGCCAAACCTCAAAGGTGCTGCTGGGTGCAGTTCTCATCTAAAAATGGGTTATTGCCCATATCCTATAAAACTAATGGCTCACCTTCACCTGAAGTAGACCATGGAGAGAAGCTTCTTTTTTTTACTTTGGGGGTAAGTAAGACTGTGAATGTTCTTCCCAAGAGAGAGTCTGCTAGGCCAATCAGAAAGTGTGCTTAAGTACAGCATAGGCAGTAACAATGCAAGGCCAGTCTGCTCTCCGCTTTGTTTTAAATACCATTCCAAGACTCTGTTTGTTAATCCTGGGGTCATTATTTGGAATGAAACTGCCATATCTTGTTATAGTGACTTGGCGCCTGCCATTTCTTCAGGGAGGGGATAGAAAAAAAGAGAGAGGCAGGCAGGGACAGGGAATGAGAAAGACAGAGAGAACACAAGAGGTCTAAATTCAAATGAAAGAGAAATATGACAGGAGCGCCCAAAGCTCTTAAACCTGCCCAGGCCTAACAAGTCCTGAGAGTCCTCTTAAAGTGGGGTTATTCCCCCTGTCTCGTGCCATCTCAGCCATGGCCCCATTTTCACCCTCTGTGAGGCCATTAGGCTAATATCTTTTTGGCCAAACTCTGACCATACACCCTTTCCCTCTCCTTTCCTCCTCTGTTTTGTTCTCACTCTCTCCCACCACTCCCTCTTTCTCTCTGTTCAGCTGCTGTGCGAAGCTGCCAGTCTGGTTGCCTATAAACTAGTGCTCTGATGGTGATTATTCATCCTCTTTAACAGCTCCATCACTTCTCCCAGCACGTGAAAGGCCCAGGTCTTTTTAAGCCTGGAGCCTGAGCATGTGTCATGTGATCAGAGAAAACACAGAGACCAGAGCCCCATTACAGCACGTTGACTTAAAGGCGAGAAACAAATCAGTGTTGCCTCATTTCATGATGTACAACACAACACCTCTGTGGCAGGGTGATATGCTGTGAAATGTGTTAGGGTGTGCGATGAGGCGGGCGTAAATCTCACATCATACAAATGTGCAGTTTGCAAAAACGTGCATGAGCACACACAAACACACTCTGATACACACCAAGTCGCACAACACTAACATCATAACAGCACCACAGTAACAGTTATTCCAACTCCAGATTTAACAGTCTTCACAACAACAATGGCCCAAAGTATCCAGAGATCCTTTCCAATGTGTTGAGCAAGTCAACCATAAAACAGCCTCATTGAGAGATCTAGGCATTTCCCCATGCCGCCTGCTATCTTTCTGGTATGTTCCCTTTTACAAATGGTTTACAGTGAGTTGAAGTGTTGTATATTCTGTTACAGCTGCGTGCAGAGGCAGCAATGGGGCTCTGCACGCCTATTTGTTTTGGATGCGAGTCTGTGTTTATTTAAATATTTACGTAACTCCATTTGTTATGGGGTTATTGAAGCCGGCATGAAAAGTAGTGGAGTCGTCAGGCTTGCTGAATGGGTGAGAAATAGGGGGAGGGGTGGCAATATGATTGTGTTGATCAACTTATTTGGTTAAAGCCTCGAGCAAGTCCCAAGCCATTTTTCCTCCGGCAGCTCAGGTCAAGGCCAGTCCTCAGTTATTTCTGCTGTTTAATAATAATAAATTCGTATTATTTACTATTAATTATTATTATTATTCATAATAAGATGTTAGGAGAATGGTATGGAGTCCTGAGAGAACAGATGACATCTAGCTAACATTAGCGAACATCAGCCTGACACACACATATATCCACATTGTATGCTGGCTGCCTATCTTTGGTGAGCAGCAGAGTCAGGTGATGTCTACTGATCCGTCATATCACAATGTCCAAAGTCAAACATTGTGATGGTGATGACATTGTTGTTCTTTTATTCTTTTTTTATGTATGTTGTATATTAATAACTATACATTTTTCACACTATTGAGACAGTTCAAAGTCTATTCTCAACTACTCCTGCTATCCATTTCTTTAGCCAGTTTTTCCTTCCTATCAGACTTAAGGTCAATTTTGACTTTTCAAGGACCTTAAAATGGCAGGATGTTGACAGAGAGGTTGAATGCTTTAATATATGGTGACCTTACATCAAATTGGCAAATCAGCCACGCAAGCAATGGGCGCACACAAAACCCATTTTAGATTTTAGGTTATTTAAGTTATTATTTTTCCCACTGAACATGCAATTATCTATAGACAGATGGCTGGTTATTGTGAGATAAATGCAGCAAAAAACTGAAGCATGTACAAGCACTTTATCCAAATCCAAGCACTTTTTAAAACTTGAAAATACAACATGAAAACTTACAAATTTTCAAGTATTTCAAGCACCCGTACAAATCCTGATTATAGTAGCACAGCTGTCAGTACTGTGGCAGTGTTTTAAGTCACAGTGCCAGACAACATCATGCTGCCAGAGATGCTATAGGAAGACCCCTCTCCAGTCAATGTAATTGTAGAGGAAATACGTTTTAATTTGGGCATGTGGAAACAGACTCTGATCTCTCCGGCAAGAAGAAATCACACACATTTCCCATCGCAATCGTCATCACTTTCATCATCATTATCATCAGAGTTCAGCCTGATTATACATGTCGCGAACAAACCTATAAAATATTCATATTATACAATTATAAAAAAAAAAAAAAAAAAAAAAAAAAAGAAGAAGAGGAGAGAGTTTCTGCCAACCAGACAGTGACACAACAAGTAAAGAATGAAAATAAAAAGACAAATCTTCTCTCTGTGACAGAAAGACCCTTTGAAACGTCCCTTCTGGAACCCTTTTCAATCCCCTCCTGTTCCTCTGTCATCTGAACCAAGCCCCCTACAGCCTGCACACTAATCCACGCTTTGTCTGATGAACCACAACTCAACCCCAACTTCCCTCTCTGCTCCTCGCACTTCAACCTCAAAAACCACAGCCAACATCCACAAGGCCTAATACCCTTATCATTCATGAAAGCTGAAAAGGGATACATAAGGACAAATCCATTCCCTGCAGACTGCTCTGTCTGTCCTGGAAGTCAGAGAAGGGTCTGCATGGGCTCATCAGCATGCAGAGGCCAGAAGTCCCCTACTGACTACAGCCATGCTTCTCAGGGGGGGCCTCCTATCTCATTATTCCTCCTCTTTCGTGTTTTCTTTCCCCACTCCAACCATCATTACCTTGATAAATTATTGACTTTACCAGAAAAATTAAACTATATAAATAACTCCACAATGAAAATATTATCCCCTTCTGAAAAGCGTTCAGCAGCCAATAAAAACCTGCCTGACTTCCATCAGGCTACTTGGGCTTGGATTATAGTTATGTATGACTGTAGTTCTGCCTGAAGTCCTCTCATCAGTTCTCTCTTTCTTTCATAGTTGAGTATATGCATGTGTATATTAATTTCTCTCTGCCGTTTCTTTCTCCAAAATCTATTGATTTATTTCTTTCCAGAATATACATCTCTCAACCATGAAACCTGGACTTTCTTTTCTGTTCCCAACATATTTTTTGCTGATGCACGCCAGTTGAGATCACAGAAAAGCCATCAGTACGGAAATGTTTTGTGGGGCCCTCCAGCCCTGATTCCACCAGATATTGTCCTCTAGCTCTAAGATTGACAACAAGAACAATGCACATGTTTCCATCTCTCTCTTTTTCTTTCTGGTGCTCCCAGTAAACAGCAAGAATTACATCTAATCCCATCATCCAGACCACTAGCAGACAGGAACTAAGACAACAGTTCTTGTTCCAACCTTTATGAAGCACAGCCAGATTGTAGGATAGGTTTCTCAGCAAAAGAAGTATGTTCTCAGAGAGCCAACGGCTAATTTTAGGATTGAAAAGGAAAGCCAGTGAGATCATTACTCTGGTAGATTTTAGAGAACAATGAGAAGCTCGGGACTTGGGAGGCTCACGATCAGAAACACAGTGCTGCTGCCAATAAGAACATTCATTAGGGACAAATAAAGAAAATACTTAGAGGCTAGTTTTATGTGAACCAATTTGTGGCGTAATTGTGCGGGCAGACAGAAATCGACCTCAAACTGAGAAGAAACAACTTGTTTTCAAAGTCTCCATTCCATGGCCTTTCTTGTAAAGAATAATCACACAAAAACAACTGTTAACACTTCTGATGATGTTACTAAGCAATATTCAAACAAACCTGTGATGCGAGTTAAATAATCAGCTGTGTGTTTAGTTTTTAACAATGGAGCTTAAACCTCATTCTCTAGTCTTTCCACCAGGATATTTAGTCAGACTGTATACTTTTACCAAAAAAAAACTGATGGTCTGACCAGAAATATTAGGTATTATAAAAGCAAACCAGAGCCGTACAACTATGAAAAGGGAGAACTGTGGAGAAACAACATTTAGCAGAAAAACCACTTGGACGAGGCTAAAAAATGGGTATTTGCACAGTACATGTACAGAGTATATAGCATTACAAAAGACAAACCAATTCAAAGAGATATATAATTCCTTATGTGATGGAGAGCCAAGCTTAATTGCAGAAGTGTGTCTTTGGTAACATGAAAATATCTATAATATATTTTCCCATGTGCTGTGTTCAAAGTCAAAGTGTCATCCAGTGGAACAGGCTTCTGTCCAATTCAGCCAGTGCTGGTACTGAGAGTAAGCGGTGTTTTGTAACATGTACCCTGTATATTTAACATGTGCAGTGACCAAAACCAGAAAGGAAGAGAAAAAGAGTGAAATATTGTGTTGCCAGATGGAGCTGAGTGGATATGGGTTCTGAGACTGGAGCTGGGCAGCCCCACAGCCTCAGTATGATATCACCTTGCCCACAGTGCTTTCTGAGGAAATGATCTGCAGTGAACTGGTCCTGTGTGTCTCTGTACATTTGCCTACACATTAACAGGCACCTTACTAAAGCCTGCAGGAAAGTCCCCCTTGATTACTACGAAACTGTAGCTAGGCTGAATGTTGTAACAAAACAACATAACACTCTCTTTACATCATAAAAGTGCCAGGCATGCGTTCAAATGGCCAATTGGAAGCAGGGACATCTAGCGAGAGCAATTGTTCTGAGGAGGCTTTGAACTGCTGAAAACTCTGAAAATGATTTTCTTCCAGTGGATTATGATTTATTCTGTAATTCCCTGAGGTGATTTCTGTGGGGAAATCAATAGCTCCAGTGGAAAACTATGATAATCAATAGGCACAGAAAAAGACTGCTCTCGCCAATTTATAATCAGGCGGAACAAAACACCGCTCTATATCAATATTACATACATCCAGCACATCAGGTCATTTAATCCTATAAAAGTATTTCAAACACCACACTCCGGACATGCAAACTGTTACCTTATATTTTTGAATGGACCATTTTAATGCATGGTTAGAGGATCACATTGTGGGCTTCAGGTTGTCTCAGGGGGGCCAGGGGCCAGAACGGTATGTATCCTGGAGCAGCAAATAGTACTGTTGTGGACTCAGGGAGGAAGCAGTTACACAGTTTTGTGTGTTTTTAGTTTGTTCCAAAAAGGGACCAACAGCAGCACTGGGACTTCAATGTTTGGGGTACTGAAGGTAACTGACTTCATTTGTAGCATTTAATAGCAGCAGCTCTTCACAAAGTGAAAACACTAAAGGAATACATACATCACAAGCATTCAGAGGTTAAATATTTCCATTGCATATTTCAGGTTGTTTTATTCTTTTTTTGAGGTACGGTAGGTAGGCAGGGTCAGACTAATGTCACATCTGTGGGTGTGTTGTCGCCTTTCGACACATTAGCTGCTACCTGTGCCCATGTTTTGTTAGCATGGTGTGGTTGTGAAAACTGTACATAAACCTTTTTTAAACTGAACAGCTACATATCAGCCCAAGGAGTTTGCAGTGTTGCCTGCACCAAGAGATCTAGTCACTGTGACCCAGAGTGGTGGCTAGGTGGTGAGTATTCCAACACACACACCCATGAAAGTTAGGTTCCATCTTTGTTTCTAATACAACACTTTCAGAGTGTAGGCTTGTTTAGCTTTAGCAATAAGAATTTACCGCAAGGCAGGTTAACATGGCAGCATATCAACACACCAGGGTGGTTTCCTATAAGAACCTCATGACGTCTTCTCCTGAAGGTCAATGGAGCATCAGCACCAGTGGCAGTCCAGTTGGCTGGCTGTGTCTGTTGAGCCTGGGCCAGGCTTATGTGTTTATTCCCCACGCATCGCTCTGAATGGCAGTTTGAACACATGTTGCCTCCAACTGGCTCACAACCTGCGCCTCTCTCCTCTGTTTACCAAAATAAATGACTGAAGGCTGAAAAATAAAACGTCTGTGCAGTGATTACAAACCCCCTTGGAGTCTCCTGAGAAATTATATGCCGGCAATAAACGCACAACTAAAATCAGCCTTGTCATACATCTGGACGTTTATTTGTAGTCACGTTTAAAAAAAAGCACATTAGAGTGATTGAGGCAAATGCCAAATGATATTTTAGCTAAAAGAATATCAAAATAATGTACAAAAGGGGAAAAATGAGGAGGTCCATTTCAAGTCATTTTGTACATCAACACAATCTATTTTTCAGGCCGGTTATTAATTTACCTGAAAACCTTGCTCCAATGCAGCTGATGAGATTAAGGTCCATAAAGACACAATGGTCATTTCTCAACTATTTTCACATCAGCTTTACCCTGTAGTAAATCATAATGAATTATTGATTTAACCTAAAATAAACAGCTGGATAGGATTTCCTTGGGTAAACATGAAGCAATTACAAATAGATTGTGAAAAATCCATCACATGGCTCTTTGGGGCTCACAGATAAAATGTGTCCTGCTGACAAGAAAAGCAGAAGACAGTTTTATGTCCAGCTAACGGTCAACAAAGTATAAACACCACAGGCAAACATGATAAACTAATAACGCTGTTGGATTTAATGGCCGACCCTGGCCAGTGCTTTTTTTACACAACAGCTAGACCAGAGTGAGCTCCCGTCATCTCCGTCCTGTTCAAACATCCAGCTCCTTATTCACAGTGTGCTCCACACATGGTAAAGCAATTAATAAATCATCTTTAGAGAACCTAATTCCAATCATAACATGTTAGATGTCAGCAGCTCTTCTCATGAGGTGACTGCTTTACAAGGGAAAATCCACCCCAACAACAGAATCCACATATGTTATTCCCATGACCTCGAGCCTTTGAGGAGTCCTGGCTCACCATGCTTTGAATGCGACACACTTTTGTGAAAATGAGCACAGTTATTGGGTTAACATTCCCTTTTTGGGTGGATTTTTTACCTGAGCTGCCTCAGCAAATGGCTCTTTCCACAAAACTCTACATGAAAAAATTATTTCCCAGAGGGAACTAAATATCAGGATAGATCAGTCTACATATCAAGTTTCTGTGTATCGAGTATCTATCCCACCATGGCCAGCCAACCCTTGGGAAAATTAGGAACGAACATTCCATTTATCATTCTCCAATTAATCAAAGGAAGAGAAATGAGGTGGACACAATTATAATTAATGAGGCTCAAAAAATGTATCCACACAATCCAACAATCCAAGAAAATGTGGGGAGTTATGACATACAAAGTCATCTTCGTATACATGGAAACAACATATTTAATTGCAGGAAGGATGCATTATTATGTAACAAGGATAATGGGAAACTGGAGTTCTTGGATGAAGGAAACAAAATACTCACTATGCTGCAAGTTGTCCTCTTTAGTGTTGAGCTGTAGTCTATCAAGATCTTCAGACTGCAGGAAGCTTATTGTTTCATCATGATTAAAACCACTAGGGCTAAATGCCACTGCCCTTTTTATTCTGATTGCTGGCGGAAACAATTTGTAACTTTTCATTACATCTACTCCTGTAACACCGCAGCAATTTCCAGAGACGATGCTATTCAATTACTTGCAAGTTCTAATCCAACATAGAGTGTTGGATTTGAGGCAGAATTTCAACAAAAAGCAGAACCAGCACCTAGTTACCAATGCCTTGTTTTTACTTCACAAGAGAAATATTTGGATAAGAAAGAGCTTGAATCTGACTCAGTATATGTTTCTCACTAACTAATGCAGTGCAACAATGAGATGTCTTATACAAAAAGGTCCAACACTAAACACTCCAACAGATACAATTTTCAGCCCAGATGTGCTGAACACTAAACACGATGACAGCCAGCACACTGTGTGCAGATCTGTGCATTAGTGGCCCTAAGCCTTTAATATTTAGAGAGGTGGTCGGCCAATAGATATATCTTTTTTTTTCTTTCAAACAAAATAATTAATGAAGCATTTAATGAAATTGCTTAACATAAACATTTATTTACCACTGCTATTTTCTGTATTTTCTCTGCGGAACTCTGTAATGAACTAACAATGTAAGTAGGAGGGCCTTCCCAAGTTTTTCACATTGACAAAGCTGCATCCATATGTGACTATGTACATTTTTGTTAATTGGCCTTTTTGAGCGCAGGTATTGGCCAATGCATTTCACTTCAAAGTGGCATCAATTTTCCTGCTTAATTGACAAATGAGCCCATCACAAGTATGTGTGTGTCACCTGTTTCTTCTAAAATCCAGCTGAGGCCTTGCTTTCAGTCCTCTTTGTGGTAAGACCCGATTCCAAAAAGCCGAAGAAAACAGAATATGATATTTGCCAATCCTTTGTCACTTATTGCACTGAATCCTGTACAGAGTCAGTAGACTTTATTTTCAAACTGCAATACATTTGAACATACACTTTGAACTTTGAATTCGATGTATTCTGTTTCTATTTATGTTTCCACAGTATCCCAGCTTTTTTGGAACCAGGGTTTTAGACAGTGACACGAATGTACACAGCATGACTAAGAAAATGACTCAGAAAAAGTGAAAAACTTAACAGAAAAACAAAAAGATACAGAAACAGACAGTTAGTGGACAAACCATGTGCACTGTTAGCCAGTGTACTTTGTTAGTTGCTGAGTGTTGCTGACAAGCTTCAGCCCGATTGAACTTTTTTGTAGTGTTCGAGCCAAGGTTACTGTTTACTGCAATCCCTAATGAGAGAATATCTTGTTGAGATGTGAGTAAGCAAAAGATGCTGCGGAATGGAAAAGCCATTAGAGCAGATTTTGAATGAAACAAGGAACAGAGGGAAAACTAGGAGGAAAAGGCAGCGTGACCTTTCAGCTCTGAGCTTTTAAAGCGAGCAAGGAAATAACCCTAATGGCCTTTTTTTAGACTCTGAAATGTCAAAGGAGCATTTTTCCTATCAAAACACTTGACATGGGGGGACGTCATAGATATGCAATGTTATTAACAGCTACAGGATGACATCACCCAAAACAGGGATTCATCACTCCTGTTGGGAACACATTTCCCAAGGACTTAAAGAAGCAGAAAAAAGACAAGCAACCACTTGCTTATTTCCCCTGACTCTTCACAGAGATGCTTTGGCAGAGAATGTTTCAACCCTTAAAGTGTTTAGAGGACCTGGAACCTAAACACAGTGAGAGCCACAGTAGAGGCTGGGAAGACTTTTTCTTAAACAAATTTATTTATTCGTTTCTTAAACTCTGTAAATAATTCAGTCCCATGAAGCTAGCCAAGAAGTTCCATTGGATCACATTAATTAAATATCTATAGGGGAACAGGAGAGAGGGGGGGGTGGGCTATTAGGGTTATAAATACACCACATGAGTATTAAATGAAAACCATTTCTGCAGTCAGTAAGGCTCTGTGTTGTGTCATGGACAGCTACTTAACAGAGTGACTGCTCCAGCCATCCTCCCAGGTAGTACAGTAAGAATGTATACAGTATATTATGTGCGTGTGTGTTAGAGTATCAGGTAGTTTTTTTGTGATCATTCAGTTTCCCCAAGGTCCACTAAACAGATTCCTCACACTGTCACACTGTCAGTCAGAAATTAAATTCCTTCTTCAACTCTCCTGCCATCGTCAACAATAAACTAAAAACCTAAAGCTTAATGTTCTGCTTCACAGTGTGTTTTTGACACTAAAGCGGTGTTTCTTAAACTGTTATAGGCGCAGAGACATGACAGGTGAGTACAAGCGACCAGCAGGGAAATGTGATGGAGAGAACGAATGGTTTGACATCCAAATCTTCATCACAGTGAAAGAGTAGTCCATGATTAGCAGGCTGGGAGTGACAAAACTGGGTTCAATTTACTAGTAATTTAAAGGAACCACACACTCACACAGATTGTCTATCTCTATCCTTGTCTCCTTAGTCCTGACAACTGTGCCCCTATAATGGGTTCAAATGGTTGATTAGCACTTGCAAAATGAACAAGACAAGTGCTCACTTGACAGTAATTAACCACAGCAAATTTTATTTGCTGTCATTTTATGTCTGAAACTCTAATGAAACTCACTTCTACTTCATACTGTAATTGGTTTTACTGCATATTTAGATTTCTTGACTTTTCTCTTACTATGTTAGTACCATGCACAAATACCTCAAAGCAATTTCCTCATAAGTGAAAACCTACTTAATTTTTTTATTTTAAAGTGGGAAATTTCAAAGAGATGTTTGAGAACCACTGCACAAAAGCAAGCAGTCACATCCTTGACAAGGTCCGGAACCGATTCTATACTCCCTCAGACTGTATCCTGTCCTCCTCTTTTCTGTTTCTCCAATCTGTTTATCTCTATCCAAAGGGTTCAGATTTTCCTACTCAGAGACCAATTTGGAAAAATCCTGGAGAGCATCGCGGGATGGACCACAGCAATGTAACACAAGTGTTTGTGTGTGTGGCATGCACAGGTGTGCACATGTATAGTTTAAACCAACCTGCCTCTATGTGTGTGTCTGCGTGTATGTGTGCTGATGAACATGTATTCTGTGAAGCTGTGTTTTTGTGCACAGCGAACGCGTTTGTTCTGAACAGGGGGGTCCCAGAAAGCGGAAAACTGGCATGAAAGAAGGCTCCACACAGCCAAGCCACTCATCTATTCTGGGCATCCAGAGCCCACAGTAATACTACCAGAGGAGGAAAACAGGGGAGGACATGCCTGGATATGTGGTGTCCTCTGCAAAACGAGTTCACTCAGGTGTCAGCAAACTGTAGTGTGTTATGTAACAACATAGTAACATGATTTCATTGCATAGAAACAAGGTTAAATGCAGTAAAATGTTGTTATTCCACTACTGAACGACCATAACCTTAAACATAGAAACAGTGGTACTTACTTCAAATATCAAGGGAGAAATAAATGCCTTTGCAGGTTTCATTTGTGTATTAATCTTGACACAAAACACTAAAAACAAACACTAAGAGAGGATCTTTTACAACCCTATCCCATTTTAGTGTGTAAACCTCTCTGAGCTGATGTCATGTTTGTGTAAGTAGGGCAACGTCATAGTTATATTAAAAACATAAGAGCTGTGGCACAGCTTAGGTTTTTCTTAAACTTACCTGTCACTGTCTTGGTTTTGACTGGGCTGCTGGCGTAGTCTGAGGCCTGATTGGAGGGCTGTTTGGCCAGTGGTGTGCTCCCCACCGACACTTCGTCCTCTCTCCTCTTGGCCAGGGGAACTGAACCTGGAGTCTGCAATGACATCACAGCATGACTGAGCACCTATATGGCCACGGAAAAGGGAGTATGTTGTTGTATTGTAACATGAATGTTTTTGTTTCTTTTTTTTCACAAAAAGGAACATGTTATCAGGTGTAATAGCTAAAAGTCTTAAAATATACTTGAACATTATACAAAGATTGTTCTGTGTTAGCAAGGCCATGACCTGGAGATAAATTTAGATGATATAAAGATCTGGGGTAATCAGGAAACACAATGCCTAATGCAAAGCAAGACAGAAAGGGAGGCAGGGAGAGAGAAAGAGAAAAGAAAAATGCAGTGGAACACAACAGAGCCCTCCAAGACCAACAAGGACTAGTGACAGCTCCCTGTTTTTTTTGAGCAGTCTCCCATGCTGCTGGCAGGCCAAACACACATACATACACACAGGCACACACGCGTGCACACACACACGCGCGCACACAACTCTCTCTACGTCTGGCAGTGAGATGGCTAAAAGACAGAAGAGTGGAAGGTTGGTCTGAAATAAGGAAACCCCATTAGCATCAGCCAGCAGCGGCAATCGGCTATGATGCAGCTGCACAAGGCTGCAGGCCAACCACGTACTGCAGCCTGTGTAAACACACGCACACACACATTGATGCAGTTGTTTTTCAATGACTGGGTCGGGACCCAAAGGCTGGTTGTGGTAAGATTAAAAAATGGGCCCCCAAATTACATTAGTATTTGAAACTACTGACTGAGGTATGAAGCCAAATGCTTCTAAGGTTTTTGCAACTTAACATAGGGTGAATAAAATACTGTAGGCCAGTAGGTTAGTTGTCCAAAGTCATATTTGACCTGAAAATCCTTTTCAGGTGCGGTAAATATTTGCTTACAGGAGGTCAGAATTACTTTCTAATTAGGAAGACATCCAAAGCATGAACAAAAACTGTACTGGAGGCTTTAACAATAAATGTATTAAAGAAAAAAATAGAGCATACTTCACACTTATATACTCCAATAAACCAGACAAACCATATGACTGTTTTGTTGGTTCAAGTGTTTGAGAAAAATGCTTTATGGTTAAAAACAAATTATATAATTCAGTTTGTACACTTGGTGGAAAATATGTGCCTGGCTACATTTTAATACTCTATGCTAAAAGCAGGTACCTTACCCAAGGACCATTGCTCATTCCTGATGGATGACATAGTATGAGCTAACTTCTTCTACCACACACACTGAGGGGCAGTGAAAACAGCCAAGGCAAATGCCTGTTTGGTTCTCAACCTTCTTTTTTTTCCCGTTCTCTTTCTCTTCAGTACCCGCTTTTCCGACCATCTACTTCAGTGATTTGTGGCCTGTGAATCTGTTTCCTGCTCGCTGTTAGTTTCCGTTGGCTTTTAATTCAACATCCCGCACTTCTTGATGCTGTTTTGTGTTATATCCTTTCCTACTGTTGTCCCCTCTATGTTCCATGATCTTTACTTTACCCCTTTCTCAGGCTTTTTGTCCGTCCATGTGTCCCTTCTCTCTCTTTCTGACATCACCCTGTGCCTGTCCTCTCCATTATTTGTTACTTTACACTTCTGTGATACTTCCCCTTGTCTTCTCTTTCTCCCTCCCCTCAACATCTCTGTTCTTCTTTCCAATGCATTTACTTCAGTACATACCAAAGCCCTTCCCATTCTTCTAGTCATGTGACACGTGTGTCCTTCTGCCCCTCCATCTGTCCTAAGTCCCTCCTTTCTCATCATTTCCTGCCATCCTGACCCTGCCAGTCAGTGTCCTCCCCTCTGTCCTTCACAGGCAGTTGTGTGGCCTTCAGCTGAAGGCCTCATCCAAACCAGCCAGGCCTTGAGAAGCTGAGCTCACAAAAACACATGACCCACGCACTCAGCCACACGTCTGCTGCCGCTGGGGGGGGGGGGGGGGGGGGGGGGGGGGGGGGGGGGGGGGGGGGGGGGGGGGGGGGGGGGGGGGGGG
>JAOWBC010001592.1:3245434-3259188 GCA_028566105.1 Hypoplectrus providencianus
CAACAACCCACATCAAAGGAGTTCCATCGGTGGAACATGATTATCAACCTTTATCCTATGAGTCCATGAGTCCCCCCACCGCGAAAGCATCACTTACTGGCATGGGGAGGGAAGGGAGACAAGAGGATGATTTGCTAAATACAAGCTGACCACAAACTGATCCCTTTACTAAAGTCTTCCTTTTGTTTTTGTTGTTCAGTTCCTTTCCTTACTTCCCAAAAGCTTTAAACTGTAAATGAACCTATAGTAACACGCAGGGAATACAGTCACCAGCATTCTGCCTCCCAGCCCAATCCTATCCAGTTTATTTTATATTGAAAAACATTTTGTTTTTAGATGTGCTATTGGCTATATTTCATTTTGGGATAAGTCTATCTTTTGGATGCATTGTTTCTTCAGAATTCCAGTCATTTCTTGAGGTTCCAGTGTTTTAGATTAAAAGTATAATGTTACATAGTCAATCTTTGCAAACCTGTTCAGCGTCCAATGGCAACTTAACTACCTAAGCCTCTCCGGAAGCCGGCTGAAACCATGATCTGAGTGTTAAGATTTCCTTACTTTTACTGTAAGTCAATGGGCTAATATGATCTTGGTGATGATATGCTTTTGGGAATCCAGGTCCTGGGCTGGGTGCAGCCAGCCATCTCTTTGAGCTCCAGAGGAGCAGAGTAATAAAGACCAGACAACAGGCTAAAATGAACTGATCTCTTATTCTAAGCCCAAGGGATGGTCAACAAGCATCCACAGTGCATTACCTAATTTTAAAGGATTGTGTTCAGATCGTGTTTTGGTTGCCGTGAGGTCAGGACCCTGAAACAATGTTGGATCATACAGGCGATAGTGTTGCAAAAGAGAAAGTTCTGCCGCGGAAAAGCATCCAAGACATGGACCAAACCCGAATGATGTCATGTACCTGGCTTTACGGTTCTCTGAGGGGTTTCAGACCTCTAGTACTGCTATGGGGCTGTCTTTTGATGAGTGGGTGATGTGGTGCAGGGCCTTACCAATTGTGTCACACTATTCCATTGAAAAAAGGTGATTAGATATTCCGCAATGTGCCAGCAAAAGAAGATCTGCAAATGTTTTATTAAGAGCAAAATGTATTCATTTTCCATAGAGCACACACACACACACACACACACACATATATATATATATATATATATATATATATATACATATATATATACATACACACACTCAAATCTCTTTACACACTCTCAAATGATAACTTGCATTACAAAGAACCATGCTAACTTGTTCGTATACAGAATTTCATAAAACCTGTATGTAGTATGTGCTGTAGCAAGGCTATCTGAAACAAATAAAGAGTGTGTTCATTGCAAATCGTTTTGACAGATAACATTACTCAGTAACCATCAAGTAACTGAGGACACAATTGTTGAATTTTTGAAAGAAAGAGGATCCTCAGTCAGTGGTCTCTGATTTCAGGAGGAGGTATTAACTACAGGCAGGTGTAGACTGCAGAACAGGGCAGTCTAGTACCTGCACTCTTTTCCTTAAAACATGTTATTCTAAAAAAAATGTATTGGCGCTGTCTTGCAGAAATAAACAGAGACATCCCTGGTGTTGTCTGGGTTAGAGTTAGGTTGTATTCAGCATCACTGTGCCTTCACAGATATGAAAGTTAGCCACAATGTCATAAACACTGTACTACAGATACTGGCTGTTGAACTTCTGGATGTGTATTTTCCGCTTTTCTTTTTTACCAAATGGTGCTCCAGGCTTGCTCGTGAGCCGACTGAGGAAACTCTGTAAGTGACTGTTATTCACAGTATATCTCAAAGTCATGTTACTAGATGTCTTCGTAAATTATATGTTTCAGACAATTTTTCTTTTCAAGTAAAAAAAAAAAACATTCTTAACATTAATTAGTCATATAAATTGAATATAATTTTCCTGCTGCTGATAACAGCCAGACAAAAACAAGCTTGGCACTGAACACCCCACTTCATGACCTTCGAACAGAGGAGAAAATTAAAGTTACAATTCCCAATACACAATAAAGTACACAAACATACACATACATACACGCACACGCACACACACGCGCACACGCACATGCGCACGCACGCACGCACGCACGCACACGCACACACACACACACACACACACACACACACACACACAATCGTGCACACAGTGGAATAAAAATGTGCAGTCAATGCTGTGGATAATGGGCCTGACGTCAGGCGGACCTATAAACTCAGCTCAGGTGTGGGTTTATTTTTCTTGGACCCATCAGATAAGTCATGAAATAAGAATCTCACTGACAGACTCACTGCTAAACAATAAATCGCTACTCACACTTTCAAAAATTTTAAGTAGAATTGCTGTTCAAATAAACCCTGGCATCTCCTCAGGCACGCAGGCTATCGTGCCATCTGACACATCTCCCAGTCTCGCCACTAGCACTGGTGTAACACCCACCATAGGAGCCATACAGTGTATCGTCAGTCGACTGCTGCTGGGCCAGAGAACATCTGGACAGGGCACGAGGGGTGCTCATTCATTGTGAATATAAAAAACCTTTCTAAGACACGTTTAAATGTTTTACTCACTTGCTGTTGAGTCATAACCAGTGGACATTATGAGGATAGGAGTCTGCATTACAAAAGTGATTACTTTATGTGCCTTTGGGTAAAATGAGCTAAACATTTTAAAAATGCTTCATTACAGTATATTACAGCTGCATACACCCATTTATAATGCAAGGTCTGGCTCTGACATGCTCTTGGGTGGACCTATACTGTATGTGTATCTATGTTTTACCTATAAAATGGAAAAGATTTTGTGTCACAATTCCTGTCAAATTTGGAGAGTTCTGAGTGTAGATCTATGGGATCTTAACTGGTTAAACACAAACGGTCACCTTCAGGTACCTCTCCAGAGCTACTGTTAACTTCTGGCCTTTACACATTTAGCTTTCATTGAAACTGTGGCTGTCCCTTGGTCCTGACCTCTCTCTGGCCCTCTCAGGTTTCCTCTCATCCCAACCCACCATAAAGTTAAGGGAGTGAGGACATAATCTGTGAAGCTGCTGGCTCACCTCGCAACGACCTGCCCGAAATGCTTTACTATGTCTGATTACATCTATTGCTGTCAACCACAAAGGAGCTCCCAGGAAGGGTCCTTGGAGCCCATGATACCTCAGAGAAATCTGCTGTGGTTGAGGTACATCCTACATAATGGTCCATGTATTTTGTATTGTAAAGGAAAATAGTGGTAAAAGGAGGCTGAGCAACAAAGCAATGCTGTATGTGTACTAATCAGACTTTGTTCAGATCCTTGCCTCAGGCCTCATGCCGTAGATACAAAGATACATGACGCTTGAAAAAACAGCAGGATGGCTAGGATGCCATCAAACCCCATGAACGATAGGAGGCAAAAACACAAATAAGTTGAACATATTGTGATCATCTTTAAGAACATTTCTATATAATGCTGTTTGCCATTTTTACATTATATTATGCTGAAATTTAAAATACTTTTCTTGAAATTATGAAAGTAAACTATGGGGGGGGGGGCTAAGAAAAAAGGTCAAGAGGATGAATCACACAATATACCTGACATTATCATTGTTTAAATTAGGAGGAAAAAGCCCAATTCACAAAGTTCAACCTAAGTACCAGACTTTCATGTCATGCCTGGTTGTCTGGAGCGCCATAAAAAACGACTATAATTTCAGGACAATCACTTTGAACTGTGTACTGTGATCTCAAGTTGTGATAATTTCACAGCGTAATATTTATGCTTTTTGTAATAATAAAAAAGCATGCCTTTGTAAATAATGTAGTTTTGAAGACATGTTATCATAAAAATCAGCCAAAGATCAAGGCAAGACCACATCTGATGGCAGAGATAAACTGTGGCTGCCTAATGTGGTTATAGTGACAAAAGTTATTGGAAAAGAAAAAAATATATTTTAATATATCTTGTGAGTAATACCAATTTAATTAAATAAAGTTCCACAAAAATCATCTATTGTTCACATGAAACAAATTTATAGACCAAAAGCCACAGTTAAAAAAACACAGCCTAATGTTATTGAATACATTATTTAAGAGATGGATGAAGGGGGCTCAAAATATGTCTTAAATGTTACACCTGAAATTAGAGAGAAGTGTTGACAAAGAACCAAAGTCTCGCCCATTTTTACACATAATTTCTCGTGCTGCCCTGCACATTTTTCGGTAATTACTTGTATATATCAACAGGTTATGGGGGTTCTTTACTATAAAGCATCTGTAATGTTAACCAAGTGTAGCCAAATGTTGGCAGTCTGTAGGGGAGTCATTCCCGTAAACGCCATGTGAAAGCAGCTGTTATTATTATGCACTTTGCAGGAACACAATGGGTGGTAAGAGGGTAGTGAGGCATAAAAGGAAATCAGGCATGCTATATCATATATTACTGTGATTAACATTTTTTTTATATTTATACAATAAAAAAATAAAAAAAAACCATAAATATAAATATAAATATAAAAAAAGATCACAAATCAGTGAGTGAGTGAGTGCCTGTTTTATTATGTTGCAGCAGCAAAATCGTGCACAAAGAATCTCAAAAAGACCATTGAAGGACTATAAAGGTGCACTATTGATATTTTCTCTTTCTCTGCCCGGCTCTGTCACCATCAGTCTTCATCAGCTCACCCTCCATCAGGGTTTCACAATACAGTCTGGCATGACCATAAATAAATATTACATTGACAAAAGCATATGCAAAAGGCCAAAGGAAACAGATTTCCCGGAAGGAAAATTTGTAGCTGAATCAAGATTAAAAAACAAACACAATCAATATTATTATGAATTTTTACTTCTACCTGTACATATACTAGCTATTCACGCTGCTTGAATCTCTCTCTCAGCTATTTCTCCACGTCATTCCCACTTTCTATCCAGTGTGTCAGAAGCACAGACACATCTGTGCCCCCCTCACCACCGCCAGGGCTGAAGTTTATTTGACTAGAAAATTACCCTCCTCGTGTTTAACATATCTCCAATATTGTCATCACCAAATATTTATTTGTAAAGGAGAGGACCTCTGAATGGCCACATTCCTTTTGCTTCACAGCAGTTACACAACTTTATACACAAGCGCACAAACACACACACACACACAAAAATACACGCACACAACCAAGGCTAGATGTGTTTATGAGAGAAATTCACACAACAATCTTTCATATTTATAAAGCGCCTGTGTGTACTGGCCAGGGTGAGAGTCAGCTCCTTTTGGAAAGTGACAGGGTATCTGCATGGTCATGTCTATATTTAAAAAATAAAACAACACTCCTGACTCTCAATTTCGCTTGTATACATTTCTGCAGAGTTCCTTCCAGATTATGACATTGTGTATTGATCATTTTCTTGGTGGAAAACTGTTCAATGTCTGTGAGAAATAAAGCACGGCTTTATTATTTGGCAGATAATAAGTGTATTGTTATACACTGGTTAATTTAAATTAAAACAACAATGATGTCCACGTGCCTACTTTGTATCAGCTAAATCTGGTTATCATATCATGATTCATTTATTTTAACATTATACACAGAGATTAACTGAGGCTGTGTCAACAACTAAACTTCAAAAATGTCTGATAAGTGCACTGAGACCTAAAAATCATACATTGACAACCTGACTTCAAATTCACAGCATTGTTTAATGACGTAGATGACAGTAATTCTTCAGTAAGTCTTGACCACTTCTGCAAGGTCAAAGAGACCTGCATGTGTCAAACTTGCCCCTAGAAAATAACTATTAAATAATCCACCAGAGATTACGCGGACTATTTGCTTTACTCTTCTTATCAGACTCAGCAATCAATCCAGTGTAAATTACTTAATATAGTCAGTGTACCCAGGGGGGTGGTCTACCCTTAACTTGACAGTGGGGGGGAACTTAGTATAATGAACAGAACACCACAAGGGGGCAGTGATGTAACAAGGTCAAAGAGGCTTCCTCTGTAGCAACTGTCAGAGGAGCAGGAACGGAACTGAGAATCTGGGGGTTTAGGTCGAAGCGGAGCGGAGTTTAGCTGGAGGAAGAAGAAGAGAAGTATCAAAGAAGATAATAAGAGAAAGGGGAAAGAGGAAAGCAAAATAAGTATTGTCTGACAATAATTTAGGATAGATATGGCTATATAACCTGAGCAAAAGCAGGAAACAACATTAAAGATAAAGACCTCTGGTTGTGAAACAAAACAAAGCTGCTTAAGAGGTCAATTTAAAGACCATCCACCTAATTTTCACCTGTAAGCCAAAAGTTTAGAATTTACTGAAATGTTAATCAGGTATCTAAATTTCAAATAACCCTACATACAACAGCATTTTGACCTTTTAAACCTTTGGTACACAGCCCAACATCCTAGCAAACCAATTCAAACAAAATCTTCATTTAGATAGTGTACTAAAAATATTTAAGCCTGTCTGCCAGCACTGTCCTTTGAACGACCGTCCATAGAAACACAGATGTGCATACACACAAACAAGAACTATTGGCCTCCCTGAGAGCTGTCCCAGTGAAACCGCAGGTCCCAGAGGGAGGCGCCCTGGTGTCTCTGTAGTGACCCATTCCTTTAACAGGCCTTGGGATGTTGCTGCTGTGTCATATATACAGTGCAGATTCTGTCCTATTGACTCTGAATACCACAAGTCCGTATGGCCTCCAGGACAGCCACACTCTTCAGCAACCACATGTTCACGTCTGTGGCCTAACACACTCTTTGTGTAGATTTGTTTGGTCTGTTGCCCTTTTACCTCCTAATCTAAACAATTGCTTGAACTACCATAAGCCTCAACAGTCTGGCTACTGCACAAAAGGCAACAAATAGCAGCACTGAGTCAAAATATTTCTGGGACACCCTAATGGAAAAATTGTTAATGGGAGACTTAAAATCTAATTTCACATTCCACAACAAAGATATTCTTGTTACACTCTGTTTACTTCCTGCATGGTTTTCCTTCAAACATTCTGCCCTGGTTCACAGAATCTCTGCCACAAACACTGTCCAATTTCTCGTGTCTATGTGTGTGATATTCTGCCAGCCCAGATGTCTAAGCCCTGGCCTGTTTGTCTGCCTTAATACCCCTTACTGAACTCCCCGATGCTTTACACGTCTCCCTGCCTAGTACTATTTTTTCTCTCTGCCTGCCTGTGTTAATGGCAGCCTGCGAGGGCAAACCGCAAAGATGAAGAGCCCAGTGACCAGTGCAACACATGTGGCAAAGCAGAGACACACTCACATAAAACCTAGTATTACTGTAGTACTTGCTACCAAACCACAACCAATTCCAACCAAACTTGGCACACTTGCCCCACCCAATGCTGTGTCATACCGACAAATCGTGGGCAATTCAGTTAAGGACAATCATGCAAAATCAAGAGATTTTTGACTCTATCGCCCCAAAACAACACCAAGTGGACAACTGCACAACAACTGTAACATCAGAATGATTAATAATTAGGTTCATTAAGAAAAACAAAAAGATTCCAAACCAATCAAATCACTGCTGGAGCCCTTTAATCCTTCTTTGTACGTCTTCCCCCAATCTTCATACGGTAATTGGGTTTTCTGTAACATTTTTGTGTGCTCACTTCAAAAGCTGCCAGTAATTACTCACATGCATTAAAGTGGAGACCACAAACAGCCATGATGCCGCACTCTTTTCAAGTCCCAAATGGTGTTTATTAGGCCTCTGTTTCAAGACCAAATTTTCAGTGTCCATAAAGTGTAGCATTTTAACTCGGTGGCAGCTTGCTGCAGTGGTTTCACATTAGTCACATTTTCTGCGTCCATTGTGTCTCACTTTGTGTGCTGACAGCCACAAGTAGAAGGATTTATAATGAAGCATGTTACAGGTGAGCCATGATTTATTCTATAACCTTTTAGGAGAGTAGGAATCAGCTATATTTACAGCGGCCACAAAGCAAAACCAACACTTAAACAAAAAATGTTCATGCTTTGTTAACACTACTACTTAAATTTCTTACAATGTGTATGGTGACCGTGTTGTTGTTTGGTCTACATTCTACTGAAAGGAGTTTAAATGTTTGGTCACTGATTTACATATATGAGGAGCCAATATATAATAATGGTGTAATAAGAGCCAATGTGAAACCGTGGTCCATTATCAAAAGTGTCAACCAACCAATGGAGTGAGACCATTTCGTCTGTCTCTCGGTCTGTCTGACAACCGTCTCCAGCACCCTGCTGCTCTGTGCTGTTCTTTTCCTCCCTTGGCATTGGTGACCCTATGTTCACACCTGGGTAGGAGCAGGGGGGTCAGTAGTGTCTTTAAAATGCCCCTCTTGATCCCTGATAGTCCAGTAGTTCCCTGTCAGGCTGCTGTGCGCCCACACTTTCACCCCACCACCTACTGTGTGGGCACAAGCTGAGTGGGTCTGTTGGATGTCATGATAAGGCATCTTCTTTTCAACATGGTCTGCTCATATCAGATGCCTGGATTACAATAGATTACACTGGATTAAGGCAGGTAGGGGAGATCATGGTAACTCTTATTCTAAAAATAATATAGCAATTAATATTTTGACCATCTAAACATAATTTAAGGATTGTAATACAGATAAGGGCCTCTGTGTCTCTCTTGTACATGGTGTACGTCTGGCTCCAGGTCTCCAGCTTGCCTGCAGCAGCAGAGGAAGCTCCTGTGACGGGTTCTGATAGCAAAGAAGGACTGGTGGCTGATAAGAGAGGTGTGAACAGCAATGTAAGCTTGTCACTGCAGGGGTCTAGAAAGACAGACCATCAAAGGTTAGAGGGTTACAAGGTTGGAAGACTGGACATAACAGAACTAGGCAGTGTTGCACCTAGCTGTCATCACAAATATATGTCTTATTTATAGGAATATAGCTACCTACATACATGGATATACTCTTTGCATTTCACCCGACCCACAAGAGCACCTTTGTTTTGCTTAAGACCTTCTTTCCTTTTTTTTGCTATAGTGCAAAAACAGAGCTTTCTTTAGCGGCAACAAGCTTAATCAACTCATAATTTTAGTTAGTTTTGAAAAAGTAATAGCTAAATGCAGAGTATTTCAGATGTGAAATAACTGTACAAAATGTGTCTTTACCAATAAACAAAATATGGAGGTATTAAAGTTTGTAAGCATAAATAATTAAAGAATCAATTGAGATTTAAAGCTTGTATTGAATATTTAACTTGAAATAAACATTTTTCCTCAAGTGGCCTTTCATGGAATACACTTTGTTGGTCCTGAATTGACTTAGACTAGGTCCACAGCTTTAGGTATTACTAGGACTTGATGCAGTACTTTATGCAACTCTACAGTTCAATTGAGCCATAAATCCACCATGTGACCTGGTGATAAGATCCCTTTGCTGAGCCCCCCTCCTAGTCTGCTTCTTATCACACTGTTGCACTACCCGTCCCCCTCCTCCATCCCACCTTACACCCCCTTACATGTTGTGGAAAAGTGCGACGGTATGACCTTTGACACGTTAATCAACTGCATTAAAGAGCCTCTTAAACAAAACTGATGGACTGGGCAGATTGGACTGACAGGGCGACTGACTGACTAGCCCAGAGGCTAAGAAGGATCCAGAAGCAGCGGCGCTGAAATGCCGTCACCAACACATTGGAGGTGGCAGAGGTGGTGGGAGAGTGTTGGCCATCACAGGGCTTACAGATTAGTCTGGCTTATTAGTTCAGTATAGGGACCTTCCACCCTCTCAGGATTGTCACACGTCGCTTTTTCTGCCTTGCCTGTTTAGGTCCTGTCTCATACAGGCAGAGAGTCTGTCTGTCAGACACAGATGGAGGTGAAAGGGTGAGAGTGATTCAATGATCCTGTAATGTTGGAGAACTTAACAAGAGCCGCCAAAGCTCAGCAACAAAAAGGCACACATACCCGGACACCCACTTGCGTCAGAAAATACACACAGACACACATGCGCCAAAGCACAATGGTTCTTTGCAGACTGTTCTGCTCCAAGATTTCCACCACAACAAAACATGTCTACATGTGCTAATGCTGAGACTAAGGACTTTTCGTTTGAATTTTAATGATTTGTAACAAGTGGTAAAGCGACGGCATGTGAAAAGTATGCAAAGTGCACCAAAAGGACAATGGTGCAGTCACAAAACATGGCGATTAATCAGAGGGAAAATGAGAATTAGATCAATGTGTTGATATAGCGAGGATAAAGGAGTAAAAGTCTATAACTTCTACTGAAAAGAGGGTAATATTTCTTATTTGTGCTCCAGTGTATTAATGACCAGGGTAGGGGTCACCTCACGGTTAGTCCACCAGATGGATTTCCAACTAATCCACTGGAGGTGGTAGTTGCCTTAAAATCATTAAACTGTTTTATTGAAAGAAATATTTACACACATATTCATGAGCTTAAAATTCATAGGTTTTATAATTCTGTATTATTTTTAAATTCTCTTTTTTTATAGTGATGTTAGATGAACTACATATACTGATGTAGACTTTTTGTCTATGTTGCATAAAATCTATGATCCATATCTCTGATGTTATTGACTGACTAAGTTCTCAGTCATATCTAATTTTGTGTATGAGGTAACAGGCCCCTGTGTATTCTGGCCTACTGCACGCAGAGCACCACACATGTAGACAAGCCATCTATCTCCCCGTGTGAGAAGCAGACTGGATTTAGTGTCTGCACCTGGCCAGAGATCTTCTGCCTGTCCAAAAACCAGGCCTCACAGTGACACTTTAAAACAGAGCAGACTCATTCAGCAGTCAATCAGCAGTCTTCGCTTCTTCCCCTCATGTTATCTGTCCCAACCCCCCCACAGCCGCCTAAACACACTCATCAATTATCATTGCAATTCTCTTCATTGATACAAGTCATTAGATGACATTTCCAGAACTTGCAGTTTTACCTTAAATGTTTATTAATATATCATGAAACAAGATAAAGCATGAGAGATCACATAGTCGTGTAAACCCTTTTACTATATAACCTACTAAATTTCCTGTGAAATGCCAGTGAATTTGTGCTGCACTTCCCAATCACCCTCCGTGTCTTTATCAGAAAAAGAGCACAAACTCTTACAAAACAACACACCATTCCTTAAAACCTTCTCTCCTTAGGGAAAGACTTGATGCTGTAATGACCCTTAACTACTTCCGTGCTGCGAGGGGTTGACAGAGGCTGAAGTTGAGGCTTAATCCTGTGAGGGTGTGTGTTTTGTAAATCATGAATGCATGTGAGTGGAATAAAAGCTTGTGTGATTCCTTCCATGTACTGGAATGTGTATTGTATTTGCATATCTAATGTGAATCTTTCCTTATTCCCTTGCAATGCCTGGCCTATAGCCTTTAACCCGTACAGACAGGAGCCTCTGACTGCTACTGACCAACAGGAGCACAGCAGAAACTCTTACCATCTGTAGCAGTTCCACACAAGGGTACAAAATACCTACACACTTCTCATTCTTCATGCATACACATAAGCACAGAGTCCGACAACAGCAGGGAGCTTTAAGTGCACCCCACTGCTTTCATCTCGCCTTCAATCAGATAAATTAGCTGCCTGCTGGTTGCTGGCCAGTATACCTCCTGATTTTGGGGGTTTTACGCCTTTTTCTCCCCCAGCAGGACAGAAAGTGCTGGTATTGGCAACATCTTGATCCCAGAACAGCTCCTGCTCAGCCCATACAGTACAGCCTAAAAACACCTTTACAGCCAAATGTGATGTCCCAACACCAGCACTTGTTCGAACACATACATGAAATCACTGCACACATGCACATTTATACTATATGGGTCTATGTTAGAGGCCTTGACTGCTTTTCCAGGGCAAACCAGTGAACCTTAATGGTGTTGTCAACCACAGATCTGACAGGAGGCTCTGAGGTCCAAGGCCCTGAAGCAAAGTCTGCACTGTGGCTGTGAAACTCCCCACAGAAGCAAGCACGGCCCCGAGGCTAGGTGTCAGACCTCCATCCTCGTCCAGACAGCTTGTGCAGTCTGAAAGCTGATTAAGCTAATACACATTGTAGGTACAGGCACACATTAGCCACAGCTTTAAAAACACTAGATCATATTTCATGGTAAAATGTTTTCCTTATTAATTTCAGTAATGAGTGTGTTGCCAGGCCGGTCTCCATCCCTCCCTCCCTCTCTGTCTCTGATCTCACAGAGATCTAGATGTCAAAAAGTGTGTTTATGAGTCATGACATAATGACAACCTTTTGGTTTTGGGCAGAGCTCTTTTCTGGCCCTATTATTTCTCTTCCTATGAAAATAAAAAGGAATCCCAGAGAAGCAAAGGGCGTCAGTAACCCCAGAGTTCTGATGCTGCCGATAAGGCCAGAATGGCCGATTAAATTTAAACACAGGTTAGAGGGAAGGCACAAGGTTAGAGAAAGGTAAACACAGGTGGAGAAGCAACAAATTAGCAAGCTAATTTTGAATAAAGTAATATAATATAAGCTATATGTTGGGAGAGGGTGACGGAAAAAGAGGAACAGAGAACAAAAAGTTCTCGGTACTCAGACTGAGAGAATGACAAGTGGCCATAAAAGTTGATTTGAGTTGAAGATGACCAGTCACAAGGTCTTGGATGGCCCTCTGATACACTCTGGCTCAGGTTACCAGGAGAGCCTGAAGGGGCCAAGAGAGCAGGATGCTCTCCTCACCCAAAACACCATAACTCTCTCTGGGGCAGCGCCTCTGTCACTACTGCCTGCCCTGGATGAAACCTTCCAAATCTGTTCACATCCACAGGTTCCATTAACATTCCTGCCCAACCTGGCAGGAGAGTGAGTGAAGGTTAAGTGGGGTGAGAGAATGGAGGGCAACAGACTCGGGACAGGATCAGTTTTAGTGTTTAGGGGGAAAGAAAAGCATACATGAACGTAGGATGTAAAAGTGAAAGAAGAACAGAGAGGCACACAGGGAGGAGGAAGAGGTGTGGTGACCCAAGTAAAGGGCAGAGAGAGTGAGGGAGAGGAGGAAGGGGGTGTCAGAGAGGGGCAAACCAGTTCAGGGATCTGGACCTGGTCTGTATACTCCACTCTGAGTGCAGGAGGACATATAACATCACTGACAAATAACACCCATTGCAGGTCTGAAATACTGTTGGTAAGATCATATGTCTGTTTAGTGTGTGTGTGTGTGTGTGTGTATAAGACACAAAGACAGAGAGAGAGAGAGACAGAGACAGAGAGAGAGAAACAGAGACGTACGGACGTACGGACGTACGGACAGACAGACAGACAGACAGACAGACTGTGAACAGAGATATGTTTCTATTTACTACAGAGTTAATATAGAACTTATTTGGCAAATTATGAATGTGTTTATATTTCCTACAATTTACAAACAAAAAAAACCTTTCCTTTTTATGTGTTGTCATTCTTTAAATAATTGAGAAAATTGAAACTGTAACCAATGTGCAGGAAAAAAAGAAAAAACAACAGAAGCAGTAGTGGTTCTTTAACAGGTCCAGATTGATCATGGGCTGACTCCTGCCGACCCAGGTCAGCAGTGGACAGCAGAGGCGATAGGCTGACATAAACCAGGCAACAGAGCCCCCACTGCCTCTAGCCATTATTAATCAGAGCTGAGCTAAACCACTTCAGTCCCCCGTGACACCATGGCTAGCATAGTACTGAGGTAAACATTATAATCAATAAATGTGCATATCTCTACACCTTGTTTCTCTTAAACTGCTCACTGCCCGTCATGTTCTAACCCTAACCCTAACCCTAAC